>JAMKPZ010000028.1:0-101179 GCA_024699675.1 Amphibolis antarctica
CACCTATAACAAATGAGAGCCATCATGACCCATAAGGGTCAGCAATAACTGTAGACGTTGAGTAAGTCCAAGCAATGCTTGAACTTGCTCTCCACAACTCCTTTAGTAAACATATCAGCTGGGTTGTCTCGGGTGTTGATCTTCTTGATCTTTATCCTGTCTTCATTCCTGAGGAAGTGATACTTCACATCAATATGCTTTGTTCTATCGTGAAAGACATTGTCCTTGGAGAGACAAATAGCACTGAGACTATCATAGTAGATGTCTACTTTATCTGTATGCCAACACAAATCTCCTAACAATCCTTTCATCTAGATTCCTTCCTTAGCAACTTCTGTCAAAGCCACATATTCAGCCTCAGTAGTAGACAGCACTACAGTAGGCTGAAGAGTTGATTTCCAACTCACTATGGAACCTGCAAATGTGAAAGCATAGCCTGATAAAGACCTTCTTTTATCAACATCTCCTGCAAAGTCAGAATCTGCATAACCTACCATAGTACAATTCTGATCTGCAGTATGTAATAAACTAATGTCAGAAGTTCCTTTCAAGTACCTAAATATCCTTGTCACAGCTTTCCAATGTTCCCTGCCCGGATTGGACATGAACCTGTTAACAACACTTAAAGGATATGCTAAATCAGGCCTGGTACAAACCACTGCATACATTAAGCTACCAACTACCTGAGAGTAAGGAACTTTCTACATATCTAATTTATCTGCTTTAGATTCAGGACACATAGCTAAGGATAACTTCAAATTCTTGTCGTATGGTGTGCCAATGGCTTTACAAGAAGCCATGCCAAATCTGTAAAAGATCTTTTCAACATACTTCTATTGATTTAAGAATAGCTTACCAGAATTCCTGTCATGCCTGATTTCCATCCCAAGAATTCTTCCAGCTGGACCAAGATCCTTCATTTCAAATTCAGATTTTAATCTGCCCTTTGGCTCCTAAATAACATCAATATTCTTTGCAGCTATGAGAATATCGTCAGCATACAAAAGTAGATAAATATGTGTGTTATCATCAAGAGTTCTAACATACACACATGAATCACAATAGCTACGCCTAAAACCAACTTTGGTAATGAACGCATCAAATCTCTTGTACCATTGTCGTGGTGACTGCTTAAGTCCATAAAAAGACTTATTCAACTTGCACACCCAATCATCTTTATTCTGTACCACGAAACCTGTTGGTTGCTCCATCCAGATATCTTCATCTAAATCACCAGGCAGAAAGGCCGTCTTTACATCCAATTGTTCTAATTCGAGATTCTGCACTGTAACAATAGACAAAAGCACTGTAATGGATGTATGACGCACAACAAGAGCAAATACCTCATTGTAATCAATTACTTCTCACTGTGAATAGCCTTTGGCAACCAACCTTACCTTGTGCTGCACCCTAGTGTTGCCTTGAGTCCCAACTTTCTTCTTATATACCCATTTGCAACCTACAATGTTCTTGTTCTTTGGACGTTTCACAAGCTCCCAAGTTTTGTTTTTATAGAGGGATTGCAGTTCTTCCTCCATTGTAGTCATCCAAAGACCAGCATTAGAACATTTCAATGCAGCTACATAAGTAGGTGGATCAACTTTCAGCTTCCATCCACCCCAATAGTAAAACCAACCAAGAGAGCTATTCGTGGAGTACTCAAAGAGAAGGGGAACCACCTAAATCCTTTTGTGTTTGAATGATCAAGATCACCTCCTTCTTCCCCTCAAAAATCGAAGCAAACAAAGGCTAGGTGCACTGGCGAGGAGCTTCAGAAATCCAGCGACGAGCTCCCAAATCTGAGTTTTTTGACCTCGATTTGGGCCCCGATTTCTTCCAAAATCATAGGACTTTTGTTCGTGGAAGCACAACAAGTGGTATCAGAGTGATTTTAGAGATCAAAAGCCGGATTTGAATCCGTATTTTGGGTTGAAAGTTGTAACCCCGCCACCGCCGGAACACTAGAATGCCAAAATCTTCGTATTGTCCATTTCACTTCCTTCTTAATTTCTCAATTTGGGCTTTTATAGTCTAAGCCCAAATTCCAACAATGCCCTTGAGTACATCAAGTTACAAATCAAGCAAAATACAAACAAGATGAAAGTCACATTCTTTTTAGAGATTAATGTCGTTGCCATCAATATTGAAGATGAATCAGTGAGGCTTTTACCCATTCCATGCCCTATGGGAGCACTATCAAGTTCATTCTATGATTTAGTTGATTTGGCTATACTGGGAGGAATCAATGGAGAACCTCAATCGCTAAGTTTAATTAGATGGTGAGATGATGATATGAAATTCGAAATTTGGAAAGTGTAGGACATTGAAAATTGGGAATGGAGTCAAGTTTACACTAAATTGCAACTGGAAAATCTGGGAACTCCAAACATTCCTTTTGTAGGAAAAATCAAGGGTTTTTGTTTCATCAATGGAGACACTCTTATCTATTATGCTTGGGATGATCTTTATTATTACAAGATCCACCTATTCGAAGGAGGCTGCAGCACTGAACTTATTCAATAATTATCTTTGCCTGCTTCTACAGTGTGGTTTCACGAGTTTATTCCCTATGCAAATACTTTGCAACATTGTGTGTAATATTTCTTATTTACCCACGTGTTAGTTTGAGGGTAAACTAGTTTACCCAGGAACCTATCCATGGGTTATTTCAAAATTTTCCTTTGTTGAACACATGTGCAATGTTTTTATTTCCTTTGGAACATCTTTGCTATATCGAGCTCAAAATCTATATGATTGTGGTTGTTTCGTTAAATATTTTTAAGAAATATAAAATGTTATATCATTTAATATAGTTGTGGTATTATTGTAAACAGATATACCTGTTGAATGACAACATGAAATGGCAGCTAAAGCTTATCTAGTAACGGTACACATGTATACCTTCTTTTACATTTAAATGTTGTATGTCAGGTTGGTCTAGGGATTCATCTCATAGGTTAGTCAAAACACCTCTAAGAAGAACAATTATGGCTACCCTACAGCATGATCAACCTATCGAACAAACAATAGGTGGTATGTTTTACCCTAATTTAATGGTTGAACCTTCCTGTATCACACTACCTGAATGCCCTAATGACAGATTTGAATTAAATTCTAATCACATCAACCAATTACCAAAATTTCATGGATTCAAAAAAGAAGATGCTTATTGATTCCTAAAAGAATTTAATGAAGTTTGTAATATGATGAAAGTACCAAACATAACTGTTGATGCAATTAAACTGAGGTATATGCCTTTTGCTTTAAAAGATAGTGCAAAAAGATGGTTATACAGTTTACAACCAAATTCAATCATCACATGGAATCAATTCTATTCTGAATTTCTAGGAAAATACTATCTAATGCATTTCACAACTAAAAGGATAAACGAAATATTAAATTGTAGATAGAATCCAGGAGAACCTTTCTAGAAATATTTTGCAAGGTTTCGAGATCTCCTAGCTCAATGCCCACATCATGGAGTAGAGAGAGTGACCCAAATCCAAACTATTTATGAAGGGATTGATTATCACACCAAGACACTCTTAGAATCTTTGAGTCAAAATGGATTCCTAAACCAAGGAATAGAAAATGCTTGAAAATGTTTAGAAGATCTAGCCAAAAGAACTACTCAATGGGAGAGTGCTACTGAAGTAAGTCTGGAACAAATTCTTACCCCTAGAGGAGTTCATGTTGTTGAACCACATATTGCTTTAGAGGCTAAGATGGCTAGCTTGATACATAAAATTGATGAGTTACAACTTAAACAAAAGACTGAGCCTACCATGTACAAGTTGTTTTGCCATAGGTCATATTGTAAAAGACTGTCCTATTTTAAATGACTCTGAAGATGTTAATGCTTTATTCTATAATCAACATAACAACTAAAATTTCAATGCTACTTATAATCCTAGGTGAAGGAACTGTCCTAATTTTTCATGGAAAAATCTAGGCCAACAACCACCTCAATTTGTAGGACAACCTTTTATTAAACAAAATGCAATGAACAATAGTTCTTCAAATTTAAATCATAATCAATCTATTCATGATCAGACTTTTGAGAAACAAATATCAAACTTCCTGTAAAAAATAGATTCAGCATTAAAAGCAAATCCACAAATTGTAGCACATGATCAAGCTATTAAAAGAATTGAAACACAATTGAACCAAATATCGAATCCACTAAACCTAAGAAATAAAGGTGCTCTTCCAAGCCAATCTTTACAGAATCCTTGTGTGCCTGATGGGCATACAACTCATGGAGGGGATGTGCAACACCACTCGACTTAAGCTAATGAAGCTATAGTTTGGTGGTGTTTATTTATAAACCACCTGGTTAATTTTATTGTGAGCCATTACAAGTCCACAAGCTTAGCACCATAGGAGCACTATTTTTATTTCTTTGTTTTAAGAAAATATCACTCCTTTTCAACATATCCTATTGATGCGTAGCACTAATATTTAATTTCGACAGCATTACTCTTGCATTTCAAATGCTTTATCGTACTAAGTTCAATGCATTATTTAACATGCATCACATTCATTTGCTTGATATGAAGGAGAAGTTTACTTTATTTTATAGTTGTTATAAATTTTCCTACCCATACTCAACTTTTCTATTTACATTGAGGACAATGCAAAGTTTAAATATCAGAGGGAGGTTTATGTTTCATTTCAGTTTTAAGTTTCATCTATTTAAATAGTTTAAAAATGTTTAAAAATGGTCAAAATTTTAAATTTTTTGCATCTTTTATATCTTTTATATTTTTATGTTTTTCTCGACGACAAACCTTGAGGAAAATGAGTTTCAAGTGTTGCTATTAGAATTAATGGGAAGACCCTATTATATTGAGACAGAATCTCCAGAGCTAATTCCAAATAACCAATTGCCTCTAAATGAGATAGATTTCAGATTAACATATGCAATGGGTTGAGTCTTCCTGTTTCTTTTGAATTACTCCATTGCTCACCTAATTTTCTAAAGAGGATTCAATTTCTCTCTTTACCTTGTTTGAGTGGAGAGATAACCTATGCTGAGTGCCACCACAAAATTTAATCATGATATGAAAATTTTCCATTCTTGTGAGCATTATATCAAGATATCTCCCAACTTTTCTAAGTTAGAGGTGATGTGAAGGAAGGTAGCAAGTGTTTGAGCTTTAATGCACTATGGAGTTCATTTGGGAATTAGATTATGGAGATATACGGTGGTGAACTTAATTGACTATAGGTCATTTATTAGTCCTAAAAGTGCAATGCTATGTCATTTAATTTGTTTTATATGTTTTTGTTAATAGAAAAAAGAAAAAAAGAAAGAAGTACTAAAAAATATTGAATGAAAATGAGGAATAGTTATAGAGAAAAGATCAAAAAACTTGAGGGATCAATGTCAGTATGAGTGGAAGAAGGGAAATATTTGAAGTCATTTAGGATGTGAGAATGAAGTGAAATGATACTATATCAACAAGTCAACATTCTGAGTGATGGTATATTATTGTCTCATGCGTTGTCTACCGACCAGAGCATTTTCCAATATCTTACAAAAGATGGGAGTATCTCAAATTACCCTCTTTTCTTAGTGAGATGTGTATGCCAACTGTAATGATTTAATTCCTGATTGAGAGTAGTGAGGGTGCAAATTCCTCTTGCTTGCACAAGACAAATGATTCTCATGAAAAGGTGACTTCTTATTCACATTTTAAATGAGTCTATTCGATTTAAGGGCAAGGAGAGCAAGTGTTGTAAGACTAAGCCACCTCATCCCCCTAAAGTTGTTCTAGCAACAAGTGATTCAAACGATCCTTAGGTTGGTTCTATTTCTTACCTCCCTGCTTTTCTTTCTTTCTCTTATATATTATTTCTTTTGTTTCTTTGGACTTTGTGAGTGTATCCACTACAAACCCTCTGGAGACACAACTCCACCACAAGGGTAACCTAGGGGTTTAAAGGCTTACTGCACCTACTAAGTGTAGTCGTGTTCCCTACGAAAGTGACCTAGTATAGTTTTAGTTAGTTTTATTTAGTAGTCTTTATTGCTTTCACAATTTTTATAGTTTCATTTTAGTATTTTGCTAAGGGACTAGGAAACTTAAGTATGGGGGAATTTGTTTAGACTCAAAAGTGTGCATTTTATTGATATTAATTCATGTGTTTTAATGAGTTTTATTTGCATTTTGCATTGAATTATGATGATTACAAGGTTAACTATACTTTTGAGCAGTATGCATGATTATTCACTTTAATGACGCATGAATTATGTTTTGAGTAGTTAATTATGTTTATGTTTATTACCTATTGAGAAAGGAATGAACGATTGACATTTGACTCTTTAGGTTGCTAATAGAATGATTAATATACAGAGAAAAGCTTGTCATTTATGCTTAAATGCAAGTCCGAGGGTTAAGTTTTTTACCCACGGACTTATCCATGGGTTATCTTATTTACCCTTGGACCATTCTACAAGCGCTAAGGGTTTACCCACAAACTTACGCGAGGGTACACTGGTTTACCCTCGAACCTGTACCTTGTTTGTTCTATGCAATGAATTTCATTGATATTAAAGCAATTGCAATTACAGTTAAGATCTAAATGTTATGAATTATTTCTCCTATAATGTGATGCATTTCACGAAAGGTATTGCTTAAGTATTTGCAGGGAAATTTGATAAGTAACTACAGGAATTGTGTAATAGAGCAGAATTAAATATTAATTTAGCTGCATCTCCACCATGAAGAACGTGGATGGACTGGCTGAAGTAGTGGATTGCATGGGTTGATCTCACATGTCTGAACGTGCACCACACCCTTGTTAACTACCAGCTCGTTAACTGCCAATCCTCCCATCTATAAAATAGCCCCATAGCCTTGAAACTTAGCCCCCCCCTCTCTTCTTCCTTCATCCACCATTTATTGAGCATTTTCCATCTTCATCTTCCAACCTTCACCCACTCATCTCTTCCGAGAGGAGATTGACGACCTCCTGTTCTCCAACCATTCACGTAGTGTATTTGCTGTTCTTTTCTCAAGCTAAGTGTATCTTTGAAGGAGAGACTCTCGGCACAAGATGCTTCCTACTTGTTCCTTGGTGTAATTGCGGATTGACGCCCCAAAATCTCACTACAAGGTTGAAAGGAAGGCCTCCCAGATTGATGACCTAGTGGACCGGAAATAAAGACAATGAGAAGTTCCCAACCTAAGCAACTTTTGAAGGGAGAAATTAGAGTGAAGCATTAGGTGTTCTTTTCATTTTTATTTTCTTTATTTCACTTAACATTTTTACAATCATACTCAAATCTACAATCACACACTTTATCAACTTAGTTACGATAATTAGAATATGTTTTTATATTTGCTATAATGTTGCATTCTTACTTTTACAAATTGTTTGTATTGTACTATGTTTCTTGCATTGTATTGTGTGTTGTGTTTTGAAATATATAAAAAGACCAAAAATATAATCATTCAACTCTTAGAAGTTTCAGCTAATTTGAATCGTTCTTCTTCTGTGCAGAACGTTAAATTTTATGAAACTGAAGGGTGTAATGTTAAAGTTTAAGAGAATTAAATATTTAAAAGTAAAATCTTCTGGAAAGTGTAACACAATCGATATTTAAAGACCATCCTAGTGGTTAATTGGAACAAGGCAATCGTGACATTGCTTATAAGATATTTAATCATTTGTTTTAGTTAATTGAAGTCACCAATTCAGCTAAACACCACGCAAAAACTAATCCCTAAGGACAAACCCGTACTTGCACATTAATTACATTTGAACTCATGCACTTGTAGTGAATTAAAATATTTTGCACACACAATTTATATAAGAAAAGAATTACAAGGTGTAGTGTCGAGGCGAAATAGTTATTTCAAAAATTCCTCTGTTGAACACATGTGCAATGTTTTTATTTCCTTTGGAACATCTTTGTTGTATCGAGCTCAAAATCTATATGATTGTGGTTGTTTCGTTAAATATTTTTAAGAAATATAAAATGTTATATCAGATATACCTGTTGAATGACAACATGAGATGGCAGCTAAAGCTTATCTAGTAACGGTACACATGTATACCTTCTTTTACATTTAAATGTTGTATGTCAGGTTGGTCTAGGGATTCATCTCATAGGTTAGTCAGAACACCTCCAAGAAGAACAATTATGGCTATCCTACAGCATGATCAACCTATCGAACAAACAATAGGTGGTATGTTTTACCCTAATTTAATGGTTGAACCTTCCTGTATCACACTACCTGAATGCCCTAATGACAGATTTGAATTAAATTCTAATCACATCAACCAATTACCAAAATTTCATGGATTCAAAAAAGAAGATGCTTATTAATTCTTAAAAGAATTTAATGAAGTTTGTAATATGATGAAAGTACCAAACATAACTGTTGATGCAATTAAACTGAGGTATATGCCTTTTGCTTTAAAAGATAGTGCAAAAAGATGGTTATACAGTTTACAACCAAATTCAATCATCGCATGGAATCAATTCTATTCTAAATTTCTAGGAAAATACTATCCAATGCATTTCACAACTAAAAGGAGAAACGAAATATTAAATTGTAGATAGAAACCAGGAGAACCTTTCTAGAAATATTTTGCAAGGTTTCGAGATCTCCTAGCTCAATGCCCACATCATGGAGTAGAGAGAGTGACCCAAATCCAAACTATTTATGAAGGGATTGATTATCACACCAAGACACTCTTAGAATCTTTGAGTCAAAATGGATTCCTAAACCAAGGAATAGAAAATGCTTGAAAATGTTTAGAAGATCTAGCCAAAAGAACTACTCAATGGGAGAGTACTACTGAAGTAAGTCTGGAACAAATTCTTACCCCTAGAGGAGTTCATGTTGTTGAACCACATATTGCTCTAGAGGCTAAGATGGCTAGCTTGATACATTAAATTGATGAGTTTTAGCTTAAACAAAAGACTGAGCCTACCATGTCTAAATGTACAAGTTGTTTTACCAAAGGTCATGTTGTAGAAGACTGTCCTATCTTAAATGACTTTGAAGATGTTAATGTTTTATTATATAATCAATGTAACAACTCAAATTTCAATCCTACTTATAATCCTAGGTGGAGGAACCATCCTAATTTTTCATGGAAAAATCCAGGCCAATAACCACCTTAATCTATAGGACAACCTTTTATTGAACAAAATGCAATGAACAATAGTTCTTTAAATGTAAATCATAATCAATCTATTCATGATCAGACTTTTGAGAAACAAATATCAAACTTACTGCAAAAAGTAGATTTAGCATTAAAATCAAATCCACAAATTGTAGCACATGATCAAGCTATTAAAAGAATTGAACCAAATATCGAACTCGCTAAACTTAAGAAACAAAGGTCCTCTTCCAAGCCAATCTTTATAGAATCCCCATGTGCCTGATGGGCATACAACTCATGAAGGGGATGTGCAACACCACTCAACTTAAGCTAATGAAGCTACAGTTTGGTGGTGTCTATTTATAAACCACCTAGTTTTCTTGTGAGTCATTACAACTCCACAAGCTTAGCACTATAGGAGCACTATTTTTATTTCTTTGTTTTAAGAAAATATCACTCCTTTTCAACATATCTTATTGATGCATAGCACTGATATTTAATTTCGACAGCATTACTCATGCATTTCAAATGCTTTATCATACTGAGTTCAATGCAGTATTTAGCATGCATCACATTCATATGCTTGATATGAAGGAGAAGTTTACTTTATTTTATAGTTATAAATTTTTCCTATTCATACTGAACTTTTCTATTTACATTGAGGACAATGCAAAGTTTAAGTATGGGAGGGAGGTTTATGTTTCAGTTTTATGTTTCATTTCAGTTTTAAGTTTCATTTGTTTAAATAGTTTTAAATTGTTTTAAAATGTTTAAAAATGGTCAAAATTTTAAATTTTTCGCATCTTTTATATCGTTTATATTTTTATGTTTTTCTCGAGGACAAACCTTGAGGAAAATGAGTTTCAAGTGTTGCTATTAGAATTAATGGGAAGACCCTATTATACTGAGAGTGAATCTCCAGAGCTAATTCCAAATAACCTATTGCCCTTAGATGAGATAGATTTCAGATTAACTTGTGTAATGGGTTGAGTCTTCTTATTTTATTTGAATTACTGCCTTGTTCACCTAATTTTCTAAAGAGGATTCAATTTCTTTCTCTTTACCTTGTTTGAGTGGAGAGATAACCTTTGCCGAGTGCCACCACAAAATTTAATCATGATATGAAAATTTTCAATTCTGGTGAGCATTATATTAAGATATCTCCCAACTTTTTTGAGTTAGAGGTAATGTGAAGGAAGGTAGCAAGGGTTTGAGCTTTAATGCACCATGGAGTTCATTTGGGAATTAGATTATGGAGATATAAGGTGGTGAACTTAATTGACTATAGGTCATTTATTAGTTCTAAAAGTGTAATGCTATGTCATTTACTTTGTTTTTATATGTTTTTATTAAAAAAAAAAGTTGAAGAAAAAAAGAAAGAAGTACTGGAAAATATTGAATGAAAATGATGAATATTTATAGAGAAAAGATCAGAAAACTTAAGGGATCAATGTCAGTATGAGTGGAAGAAGGGAAATATTTGAAGTCATTTGGGATGTGAGAATGAAGTGAAATGATACTATATCAACAAGTCAACATTCTGAGTGATAGTATATTATTGTCTTATCCCCTATCTACCGACCAGAGCATTTTCTAATATCTTACAAAAGATGGGAGTATCTCAAATTACCCTCTTTTCTTAGTGAGATGTGTATGCCAACTGTAATGATTTAATTCCTGATTGAGAGTAGTGAGGGTGCGAATTCCTCTTGCTTGCACAAGACAGATGATTCTCATGAAAAGTTGACTTCTTATTCACATTTTAAATGAGCCTATTCGATTTAAGGGCAATGAGAGGGAGTGTTATAAGACTAAGCCACCTCATCCCCCTGAAGTTGTTCTAGCAACAAGTGATTTAAATGATCCTTGGGTTAGTTCTGTTTCTCACCTCCGTGCTTTTCTTTCTTTCTCTTATATCTTATTTCTTTTGTTTCTTTGGACTTTGTGGGTGTATCTACTAAAAGCCCTCTAGAGACACAACTCTGCCACTAGGGTAACCTATGGGTTTAAAGGCTTATTGCACCTACTAAGTGTAGTCGTGTTCCCTACGAAAGCGACCGAGTATAGTTTTAGTTAGTTTTATTTGTAGTCTTTGTTGCCTTCATAGTTTTTATTGGTTCATTTTAGTATTTTGTTAAGGGACTAGGAAAACTTAAGTATGGGGGATTTGTTTAGACTAAAAAGTGTGCATTTTATTGATATTAATTCATGTGTTTTAATGAGTTTTATTTGCATTCTGCATTGAATTATGATGATTATACGGTTAATTATACTTTTCAGCAGTATGCATGATTATTCACTTTAATGACACTTGAATTACGTTTCGAGTCATTAATTATGTTTATATTTATTACCTTTTGAAAAAGGAATGAATGATTGACATTTGACTCTTTAGGTTGCTAATAGAACGATTAATATATAAAGAAAAACTCCTGATTTATGCTTAAATGCAAGTCCAAGGGTTAAGTTGTTTATCCACAAACTTATCCGTGGGTTATTCTATTTACCCTTGGACCATTCTACAAGCGCTAAAGATTTACCCACGAACTTATGTGGGGGTAAACTAGTTTACCTTCGGACCTATACCCTGTTTGTTCTGTGCAGTGAATTTCATTGATATTAAAGCAATTGCAATTACAGTTAATATCTAAATGAGATGATTTATTTCTCTTGTAATATGATGCATTTCACAAAAGGTATTTCTTAGGTATTTGTAGGGAAATTCGATAAGTAACTGCAGGAATTGCGTAACAAAACAGAATTAAATATTAATTTACCTGCAGCTCAACCATGAAGAACATGGACAGACAGGCTGAAGTAGTGGATTGCTTGAGATGATCTCACATGTCTCAATGTGCACCATGCCCTTGTTAACTGCCAACTCGTAAACTATCAATCGTCTCATCTATAAAATAGTCCTGTAACCTTGGAACTAACCCCCCCCCCCCCTTCTTCCTTCATCCACCATTTACAAAGCATTTTCCATCTTCTCCATCTTCCAACCTCCACCCACTCATCTCTTCCGAGAGGAGATTGACGACCTCCTCTTCTCCAACCATTCGCGTAGTGTATTTACTGTTCTTTTCTCAACCTGAGCATATCCTTGAAGGAGAGACTCTCAACGTTGACTACTTCCTCCTCTTTTCCTTGGTATAATTGTGGATTGACGCCCTAAAATCTCATTGCAAGGTCAAAAGGAAGGCCTACCAGATTGACGACCTAGTGGACCGGTAATAAAGACAAAGAGAAGTTCTCAGCCTAAGCAAGTTTCGAAGGGAGAAATTATAGTGAAGCATTAGGTGTTCTTTCCATTTTTATTTTCTTTATTTTACTTTACGTTTTTACAACTATACTCAAATCTACAATCACAACTTTATCAACTTAATTATATGTGTTACAATTGATGAGTTACAATCACATACTTTAGTTACGGTAATTAAAATATGTTTTTATATTTGTTGTAATATTGAATATTGCAATCTTACTTTTACAAGTTGTTTGTATTGTACTGTGTTTCTTGCATTGTATCGTGTATTGTGTTTCGAAATATATAAAAAGACCAAAAATATAATCAATCAACTCTTAGAAGTTTTAGCCAATTTGAATTGCGTGCTGTTTTTACATCTAAAACTCACAATTATCACACTACCCATATGTAAGTTCGAGGGTAGAGACGTTTTCCCACGAGCTACTTCGATGGTTAAGTGCTTCTATGCAGAACGTTAAATTTTATGCAAACTGAAGGGTATACTATCAAAGCTTAAGAAGAATTAAATATTTGGAAGTAAAATCTTCTGGAAAGTGTAACACAATCGATATTTAAAGATCGTCCTAGTGGTGAATTGGAACAAGGCAACCATGACATTGCTTATAAGATATTTAATCAATTGTTTCACTTAATTGAAGTCACCAATTCAGCTAAACACCAAGCAAAAACTAATCCCTATGGACAAACCCATACTTGCACTCTAATTACATCTGAACCCGTGCACTTGTGGTGTATTAAAATAATTTCACATGCAATTTATATAAGAAATGAATTACAAGTGTTGTCAGTGGCGGAGTGAACAATTATCTTTTTATCAGTACTCTTAAATGTCAAGACTGCACCTGAGTCATGCATCACAAGTTTATCTCTATTAGGGTTTGGGAGTATTAATTCTACATTCGTAGTGGGGTTCTTAATCCAAATATCAAATCTACTAGAAAATGGCTCTCCATAATATTTAGTCCACCATTACAACCTAAAATATTTTCAATTCCTTCCAGTGATGTAGGTTGAATGCCTGACTCAGAATCAATTTCATGGTACAAATATCTTCTTGAACACGCATCATACCAAATCACTCCACTGATTGTATTCCTCATTTTGTATGCTTGGCGGGAACAAAAGTAATGATCTGAAATGAATACTCTAACACTTTTGCTAACACAACTTAATTTGCAAATTTCTCTTACTAGCAAATAGCTTAATATCCCACACAAGATGTCTACAGGGATCTCCATCGTTCACTAAATTTCATTAAATCCAAACACTTCATTAAATTAGCACTTAAGCTCAACTTGACACATCTAATAATCATGAAGTAAATGCATAATGTAAGAATATTAATATGATTGGAAATGACTCCATAATAAAATTTTGAAGATGTTGTCTACTGTGGTTTACCTTCAGACTAAGTTTGAGGGTAAAGGTGCTTACCCTCAGACTACCACGTGGGTAAACCTGAAAAATGTTAAATATTATGGATCTTACCATCCGATTATCCAATTATCCTTATAAAAATCATTACGGTCCTCTTGTGCATTAACCCTTTTTCTCATGACCCTTTTTCACAGTACTCTCCTCCTCCCATGATACATCATGGCTTCCACCTCCACCGTGCCTCCCTCTGCTCTAGCTTCAAACTACGAGTGGATTAAGAGGCAAGCTTTAGCTTCAAGAAGTTCAAAATGAATGCAGAAATGTGGCATAATGAGAGGCAGCGCAAGCTTAAAGCCGCAATCAAAGAACAAGAATTGAAAATGGTAAGGGAAGATACCGCTGACTGTTTAAAACAGAGTAGGGAGGCTAGTATTGTAGTGCCAACCTTCCTCAAGGAGAAGATGCCCTCTCATGTTGAGATAGAGGTTGGGTAGGAGCAGTTAGCTCGCCCTAATAATCATTTGGTTCATGATTTGATGAAGAGAGTAGGAGCAGTTAGCTCTCCCTACTGCAGTGGCACTTAGCAAACTTGGCAAGATGAGTGTGCAATTAGGCCTAAGAAAGTCTTGGATCAACAGATTGTTCGAATCAAGGCTGAGTTATGGTTTACAAAGGCTGTTTACTCCATCATCTAAGACTTAAACAGAGATGCTTTAGTCATTGATGATGTGTATGCATGCCTCCCTGAAGATAGAGATGAGAGGGAACAATATGAGTTCTACATGCAGACCTACCTCTCTCTCGAGGAAAGCCAAGAAGTGGCTGAGATTGCCTCTCAATGTGCCTTATATGAGTGGAGGCAGCACACTACAAAGCAAGCTGCCCATGCTATGGAGATGGCAGAAGTTGAAGCCCTCCATAAGGCAACAGAAGTAAAAGTGAAAGAAGAGCCTTGGGAGGCTGATTTCAGAGCTTATAGTGATATGATGGCAGATCCATCTGAGCCACAAGAGGTTGAGAAAGTAGTTGAAACACCACAACTTCAAGTGAGCAGTGAAAAATGGACAGAAACAGACTCTGAAGATGAAGAAGAAGAAGAACAAGAACAACAACCACCACCACTACAAGTACCAACACCACCACCACAGCAAGAACCACAACAAGAAGAAGAGGAAGAGGAAGACATTCTAGTTGTTGGACAGGAGGGAGGGATAACAGAGAGTAGTGATGATGAACTCACCCTGGGGGAGTTAATTCATCAATACAGAATGGCCAACCCTCCTCCCAGAGAATCACTAGTCCACAAGGAGGTTCCTCAAGTTGAAGACGTGGGGCATCAATTGGAGATGCAAGTATACTTAAGGTTTTAAGTTTAATATTTGTTATTTTTGTTTCTTTTTAATTTCTCCCTTTTTAGTAATTTAAAATGCGATTTTGTTAAATGTCAGGCGGAAAGATCTACTATTGGAGTAGTAGTTCTATTTTTGAAACCCCAAGACAGTGAAAGGGTGAATCAAACCATCCTTGAAGCCATTCAGTTTGCTTTAGAGGAGGGTCAGGTAATCATTTAAGCTACATTACCCAATAGTACCCGGGCTATCTAGGGGTGCCTAACACCTTCCCCAATAGTATCCTGAGCCCTGTATCCAGTTCTCTCATGTTACATAATTTTACGTGATTCCCGTGGTTTTATCGTCTCGATGGTGGAAAGACACTTTCCCATCCGATTTTCCTTCTTTTCTACCCAAAAATAAGGTGGCGACTCTGTTCAACGAGCCATCCACCCCACGTGGTGATGCGCTCACACAAACACCTTGCAATTCTCTGTACCTCGGCCCATTCGTCGGCGAGATCGGCGGAAACCCATGGGCTTCCGGGTGATAACTAGATGAAAGAGAGGGTACAGAACCGAAGAGTCATGGGACCAACTAGCCTGCCGCCAGCAAACCAATAGAAAAACATGGCAGCCGGCTCCCCCAAAACCCACACTTGAACTGAATAGTCGGGGGACCAGCCGGCCTGTCGTCGACAAACTGGTAGAAAAACTCGGCAGCTGGCTCCTCGAAACCCACAATTGAACCGAAGAGTCGGGGGACCAACCGGCCTGCCGCTGGCAAACCGGAAGAAAAACCAGGCAACCGGCTCCCCAAAACCCACACTTAAGCCCACATGCTCACCTTCGTGGGGTGGCCGGGTAAAACCGGCTGGTATCCGCCTGCCACGTAGCAGCTGCAGGTTAGCAACCCAGAAATGCAAGCTGAATCAATTAGAAAGATACGACGGGATTTAACCACTTAAATCTCGCAATCAATCAATCACGCGGTCCACGTAATTAAATCGGGATACGCGCCGACTTCCATCTTTGCGTCCCCCAAAATAAGGAAGGCGACCCCTTATAAAAGGAGTGGCCTTCCACCCCATTCAGTAAGCTTCCACCCTTTGAAAAACGCTCATTCAGACGCGGGAGACGCTGCTCAAGACGCTTGGACCTCTTGGAGAAGACGCCGGTTGGAAGTTCTAAAGGAGGAGAGCAGCTTGGAGCCTCGATGCCCTTCCGCCGCACCGGAGTGAGGACTTTCGATCGTCGCTGACGACTCCCTACAGGTAAGCCCTTCTGTCCTCGTCATTTTACATACGTTTTAACGATGTTTTTCTCGAGCCCCAACCATGCTACACTTTTCCCATGCAAGGGAAAGGTTGGAGGACGGACTCGGGTATCATTCCCTCGGAAAAACGTCCGAAGGTACTGGTAGCCGCCCTCTCGACCAGGTGAATCCACCCGGCATGGTCGAGTTCGATTTAGTTGCAACCCTTCCGTCAGGTCCTTTTACGTGGAAACTCTGAGTTTCTTAACAAGTTTTATCTGTTTTATCCAATTTTCGCACGTTTTTCCTAGGAGGCATAAGTCTGCCCTCCCGATGCCCTGGAAAGTTTTCCTGGATGACGCCACTAGCATGCATCCTTGCTGGCGGCAGTGGTAAGGGTGTACAAACACGTACAACCTGGCAGTTCCCGTTTGTCCTGGGAGGCGTAAGTCTGCCCTCCCGACACCCCGGTAAGTTTTCCGAGATGACGCCATAGGCATGCATCCTTGCCGGTGGTCGCTGTTCGGGTATACGAACACATACAACCCAGTGGTTCCCATTTTTTCTGGAAGGCGTAAGTCCACCCTCCCGATGCCCCAGAAAGTTTTCCAGGATAACGCCACCGGCATGCATCCTTGCCGGCGGCGGCCGTTCAGGTGTACGAACACGCACAACCCGACGATTCCCATTTTCCCGGGAGGTGTAAGTCTACCCTCCCGATGCCCTGGAAAGGTTTCCGGGTTGACGCCACCGGCATGCATCCTTCCCGGCGGCGGCCGTTCAAGTGTACAAACACGTACAACCCGACGGTTCCCGTTTTCCTGGGAGGCGTAAGTCTACCCTCCTGATGCCTCAGAAAGGTTTCCAGGATGACGCCACCAGCATGCATCCTTGCCGGTGGTGGCCATTCAGGTGTACGAACACGCACAACCCAGCGGTTCCCATTTTCCTGGGAGGCGTAAATCTACCCTCCCGATGCCTCGAAAAGGTTTCCGGGATGACGCCATCGGCATGCATCCTTGCCGGCGGTGGCTGTTCAGGTGTACAAACAGGTACAACCTGGTGGTTCCCATTTTCCCGGGAGGCGTAAGTCTACCCTCCCGATGCCTCGAAAAGGTTTTCGAGATGACGCCACCGGCATGCATCCTCGCCAACGGCGGCCGTTCGGCTGTACGAACACGTACAACCCAGCGGTTCCCATTTTCCCAGGATGTGTAAGTCAACCCTCCCGACGCCCTAGAAAGGTTTCTAGGATAACGCCACCGGCATGCATCCTAGCTGGCTCCCCCAAAACCCATACTTGCGTAGATCGTTCAGGGAACCAGCAGGCCTACAGCCGGCAAACTGGTACAAAAACTTGGCAGCCGGCTCCCCAAAAACCCACATTTGCGCAGAAGGATCGGGGGACTGGCCGGCCCGCCGCAGGCAAACCAGTAGAAAAACCCGGCAACCGGCTCCCCTAAAACCCACATTTGAATAGTAGGGTCATGGAATCATCTGGCCTGCCACCGGCAAACCGGTACAATGACCCAATAGCCGGCTCCTCAAAAATCCCGACTTAGTCAGAAGGATCGGGGGACCAGCCGGCCTGCCACCGGCAAACTGGTAGAAATATCTGGAAGTCGACTCCCCAAAACCCCCAACTAAGCCAACGTACTCCCCTTTCGTGAGGTAGCCGGGTAAAACTAACCGGCATCGTGTGATACGACGAGAGATAAAGAGATATGCCACCGACATGCATCCTTGTTAGCGGTGGCTGTTCGGGCATACGAACACGTACAACCCGATGGTTCTTGATGTAGGGGAGGTGTAAGTCTACCCTCCCAATGCCCCAGAAAGGTTTCTGGGATGACGCCACCGGTATGTATCCTTGTCGGTAGTGGCCGCTCGGGCGTAAAAGCATGTACGACCCGACGGTTCCCGATTTTCGGGAGAAGCAAAGATGCGCTTTCGATGCCCCAAAGAAGCTTCTGGGATGAGGCCGCCGGCATGCACCTGTGCTGGCCTCGGCTAAGCGGGAACGTGAATTCTTGTCTCTAGTCAGGGAGGTGGGATGTGACGCGGCAGCTAGTACCATTAGCCGGCTATCCGGCGGCCCAGCCGGTTGCCCCACCCGACCTTTAGCTCTTCGGCTGAGAGGTCTGTAGGGGTGACCGTTGTGTCTTCCTCTCTCCCGTTTATCTTTAGACCCCATGCGAATCTTCGCATTAGTCAACCCTCACTTGTTTTCACCAGAAGCGACAAGGTTATCCCTCCCGATGCCCTAGAAGGTTTTCCAAGATGAGGCCATGTGTGGCTGGACTGATTGTCATGGTTTATTAATTAAGTGACTCAAACTCTCGTTCCTACGTATCTTTCACATTCAGCCTTTTATTTTTCATGGTTTCCGGGTGACTCACGCTGGAACCTGCTCCATCAACACAGGGCTTGACAACCCAATGAAGTCGTCACTACCGGGCTTGGCATCCCACGCACAAGTGCGCCGGCAGCTGCGTCCTTAGCAGCCACCGACTTGGCAACCTGACCAAGTCTGCAGAGGCTCGGCAATCATACCGAGCATCTCAATCAACACATGCCTTCCGAGCGACTCACGCTGGAACCCGCTCTTTTAACCCCCAGGCTTGGCGTCCCACGCACAGGTACGCTGGTAGCTACGTCCTCAGTAGCCTCCGACTCGGCAACCTGACCAAGTCGGCCAGGGCTTGACAACCCAATCAAGTTGTCAATACCAGGCTTGGCATCCCACACACAAGTGCGCTGACAGCTACATCCTCAACTGCCACCGACTTGGCAACCCGACCAAGTCTGCAGAGGCTCAACAATCATACTGAGCATCTCCATCAGCACATCGCTTCCAAGCAACTCAAGCCGGAACCCTCTCTTTTAACCCCCAGGCTTGGCATCCCATGCACAAGTGGGTAGTTACGTCCTCAGTAGCCTTCGACTCGGCAACCTGACCAAGTCGGCCAGGGCTTGACAACCCAATGTAGTCGTCATTACCAGGCTTGTCATCCCACGCACAAGTGCGCCGGTAGCTACGTCCTTAGCAACCACCGACTTGGCAACCCAACCAAGTCTACAGAGGCTCGGTAATCATACCGAGCATCTCCATCAGCACATGGCTTCCGAGCGACTCACGCCAGAACCTACTCTTTTAACCCCCAGGCTTGGCATCCCACACACAAGTACATCGATAGCTACGTCCTTAGTAGCCTCCGACTCGGCAACCTGACCAAGTCAGCCAGGGCTTGACAACCCAATGAAGTCGTCACTACCAGGCTTGGCATCCCACGCACAAGTACGCCGGCAACTGCGTCCTCAGCAGCCACCGACTTGGCAATCTGACCAAGTCAGCCCCAGCTTGGCAATCATACCAAGCATCTCAATCCGCACAAGGAACATCTGAGAACCATCCGGTCATTGATACTCTCAGCCAGTAGCTGTCAACGCCCAGTAGGGCTACCGCACCACAAAGTTGGGACAGCTACCCTGTTCATTTCACATAACACCCTCTATGAGCAGAGCACTGGCCAACATCACGGGGTAGAACTAGGGCATTCTACCCCTCCCCACCACACACACCTGGACAGGCGAATGTGACCAACTCGCCGACTTCTTCTTTTGTGGGTTTTACCTGACCGTCAGCACCATCCAACTGGCTGCCGGCACTTCCAAGTGGAAAGCTGCCCAGCTCCTCTAGAAGACCTACACCTCGGGGCTGAACTAAGGGCATTCTGCCCCTCCGTCTCGTTTCGTGCACTTGATAGCCGCCTTCAAACCAACAAGCCAGCTTCCCACGGTCATGAAAGATCAACTTGACCGGGCATGATTGCGGCTGCCGCCTTCAAACCAACTTGCCGCCGGCCTCTTGCACTGGCTCTCCAAAGACCATGAAGGACGAACTCAAACGGGTATCAACGCAGCCGCCGCCTTCAGACAAGCCGGCCGCCAGCTCCCCGCGGTGCGAAACAACCAACTATTTCTTCTGGGGTTTTTACCTGGTCGCCAGCACCATCCAACCGGCCGCAGGCACTTCCAAGAGGAAAGCCGCCCAGCTCCTCTAGAAGACCTGCACCTCGGGGCCGAACTAGGGGCATTCTGCCCCTCCGTCTCGTTTCGTGCACTCAGCAGCCTCCTTCAAGCCAACAAGCCAGTTTCCAACGGTCATGAAAGATCAACTTGACCGGGGATGATTGCGGCTGGCACCTTCAAACCAACCGACTGCCGTCCTCTTGCACCGGCTCCTCAAAGGCCATGAAGGATGAACCCAACCGGGGATCAACGCAGCCGCCACCTTTAGACAGGCCAGTCGCCAACTCCTCAGACTGGCTCCCTACGGTGTGAAACAACCAACTTCTTCTTTTGGGGGTTTTACGCGGCCATCGGCACCATCCAACCGGCCGCCGACACTTCCAAGTGGAAAGCCGCCCAGCTCCTCTAGAAGACCTGCACCTTGGGGCAGAACTAGGGGCATTCTGCCACTCCACACCATTTTCGTGCACTCGTCAGTCACCAAGGGTGAGACGCAACGGGCCTGTTCCCCACAAGCTGACCAAGAGGCCAGCTCCCTAGGACCAAGGAATACAAACTCGATCGGGGCTCATCACGGCCTTTAGACTGGCCAGCCACCGGTGCCTCAGAACGACACCCTGCCAGTTGACCGAGAGGCCAGCTCCCCAAACATGACAAGCACGTCACGTACCCAACCGGGGTTCATCACGGCCGTCGCCTTCAGATAGGCCGACCACCGATGTCTCAAATCGACAACCAGCCAGTCGACCGAGAGGCCAGCTCCTCGTGGCTATACCTGACAAGCACGTCATGTACCCAACCAGGGCTTATCATGGCCACCGCCTCTAGACAGGCCGGCCATCGGTGTCTCAGACTGACACCCTGCCCGCTGACCGAGAGGCTAGCTCCCCTTGGCCGTACGTGACAAGCGCGTCACGTACCCGACCGGGGCTCATCACGGCCGCTGCCTTCAGACAGGCCGGCCAATGGTGTCTCAAACCGACACCCCGCCAGCTGACCGAGAGTCTAGCTCCCTGTGGCTGTACGTGACAAGCACGTTGCGTATGCGACTAGGGCTCATCATGGCCGTCGCCTTCAGATAGGCTAGCCACCTGTGTCTCAAACCGACACCTCGCCAGCTGACCGAGAGGCCAGCTCCACGTGGCTGTACGTGACAAGCACGTCATGTACCCAACCGGGGCTTATCATGGCCGCCACCTTCAGACAGGCCGGCCACTTGTGTCTTAGACCGACACCCTGCCAGCTGATCGAGAGGCCAGCTCCCCGTGGCTGTACATGACAAACACGTCATGTACCCAACTGAGGATTATCATGGCTGCCACCTTCAGACAAGTCGGCCACCAGTGTCTTAAACCGACACCCCGCCAGCTGACCGAGAGGCCATCTCCCCGTGGCTGTACATGACAAGCACGGTGCGTACGCGACTGGGGCTCATCATGGTCGCCGCCTTCAGACAGGCCGGCCACCGATGCACGGGTCGGAATAGCTACCTTGCACGGAATCCATCGGAGGCAATCGCTTGAAGCCCCTTTTCTTTACAAAGCCAACAAGACAAAACACAGGAAAGAGAGTCACCAGAGAGCGTCCCAACTTCCTCACACAACTCACCCCAAATATTCACGAATAAGAGGAGGGAACAACACTCCCTCCTCACCTTTGGAAACTAATGTACAAACAAGTGTGTAGGTGAACAAGCCAGTCGGATAATTCAGTCGGCTGCCGCTTACGAGATACGGCCAACCGGACCAAAACCCGCACGAGGTGAGATGTCATGCGGAAAACGAGGTGGGTGCCGGGTAAATCAGTCGGCCGCCGCCACCAATACCGGGGATGGTTGACTCCTCAATGCAACCCATGCCAGAACACTAACCGTTCCATGCAGGAATGACAGAGGCTTGTCCAAGCCCACCGCCCAGCTCAGACAGCTGGGCACCCAGACCACAACCCACACGAGACGAGATGTCACGTGGAAAAACAGTGGGCTGCAGGGTAAATCAGCCGGTCGCCGCCCACCAGTCATGGCTACCCAGGGATGGTCAGCACCTCAACGCATCCCACGCTAGAACACTAACCGTTCCGTGTAGGAACGACAGAGGCTTGCCCAAGCCCACCACCCAGCTTAGACAGCTGGTAGCCGCTCCTAAAACATGGCAACCCAAATAGAGCAAACACCCGCGGAGCGAAGGAGTTGCAGCCGCACAATACCCGACTCGGAGTGCCAGAAGCTGCTACCTATGATTTGGCTAAAACGCCGCATCGCACAAAGATAAGGAAGAAGCACAGGGTACCTATGGACAGTCCATGTCACTATCCCCCTAGCGCCCAACCTTCTGATGCTCGGCCCTCCGACGCTCCCGATCGGCCTCTCAAGCCTCCATCCGCTCCAACATCTCATCCACCCGGCCAATCTGTAAGTTTAAGGCAGCCTTCGATTAGAAAACTAGAGGTGTAAGTCTGGCCTCTCCTTCTTAAGGCGGCTTCCAGTTGAACAACCAGGAGTGTAAGTCCATCCCCGTCAAGGCATCTTCTGGTTAGGCGATCTGAAGTATAAGTCTGACCCCTGTTTTTAAGGCGGCTTCCGGTTGAACAACCGGGAGTGTAAGTCCATCCCCGTTAAAGCATCTTTTGGTTAGGCGATCGGAAGTATAAGTCCAACCCCCATTTTTAAGGCGGCTTCCGGTTGAACAACTGTGAGTGTAAGTCCATCCCCATCAAGGCATCTTCCAGTTAGGCGACCGGAAGTACAGTCCGACCCCCATTTTTAAGGCGACTTCCGATTGAACAACCGGGAGTGTAAGTCCATCCCCGTTAAGGCATCTTCTGGTTAGGCGACCGGAAGTATAAGTCCGACCCCCGTTTTTAAGGTGACTTTCGGTTGAACAACCGGGAGTGTAAGACCATCCACAATTAAGGCATCTTCTGGCCAGACGACCAAAAGTATAAGTCCGACCCTTCATTTTCATGGCATCTCTCGGTTAAGCGACAGAGAGTGTAAGCCCGACCCTATTTTATAGCCAACTATAGATGATTCACGAAGTGTGAAACCTCACATAGCTTCTCACTCATGGATGGAGGGTCGTTCAACCCTAGGTCGTTGGTTTCCTTCCACCAAGGTCATACAACCTCGCCTAGGGAGGGGCATTCTGTTGAACCCCATGCTTGAACAGAAGGGTCGGGGGACCAGCCGGCCTACCACCGGCGAATCGGTAGAAAAACCCGGCAACTGGCTCCCCCAAAACCAACACCTGAACCGAAGAGTCGGGGGACCAGCCAGCCTGCCATTGGCAAACCAGTAGAAAAACCCGGTAGCTGGCTCCCCCAAAAACCCACACTTGAATCGAAGAGTCGAGGGACTAGCCAGCCTATCGCCGGCAAACCGGTAGAAAAACTCGGTAGCTGGCTACCCAAAACCCACACAAGAACCGAAGAGTCAGGGGACCAACCGGCCTACCGCCGGCAAACCGGTAGAAAAACCTGGCAGCCGGCTCCCCAAAACCCACACTTAAGCCCACATGCTCACCTTCGTGGGGTGGCCAGGTAGAACCGGCCGGTATCCGCCTGCCACGTAGCGGCTACTGGTTAGCTACCCAGAAAGGCAAGCTAAATCAATTAGAAAGATACGACGGTATTTAACCACTTAAATCTTGCAATCAATCAATCACGCAGATTGCAAAATTAAACCGAGATATGCGTTGGCTTCAATCTTTGCGTCCTCCAAAATAAGGAAGGCGACCCCTTATAAAAGGAGCGGCCTTCCACCCCATTCAATACGCTTCCACCCTCTTGAAAAACGCTCGTTCGGACGCAGGAGACGCTGCTCAGGATGCTTGGACCTCTTGGAGAAGACGTCGGCCGGAAGTTCTGAAGGAGGAGAGCAGCTCGGAGCACCGACACCCTTTTGCTGCACCGAAGCGAGGACTTCCAATCTCCGCCGACGACTCCCTACAGGTAAGCCCTTTTGTCCTCGTCATTTTACGTACGTTTTAACGATGTTTTTCTCAAGCCACAACCATGCTACACTTTTCCCATGCAAGGGAAAAGTCAGAGGACGGACCTGGGTATCATTCCTTCGGAGACACGTCTGAAGATACCAGCAGCCGCCCTCCCGGTCAGTTGAATCCACCCGGCACGGTCGAGTTTGATTCGGTTGTGACCCTTTTGTCGGGTCCTTTTACGTCGAAACTCTAAGTTTCTCAACAGGTTTTATGCGTTTTATTCGATTTCCGCACGTTTTTTCTGGGAGGCGTAAGTCTACCATCCCGACGCCTCGAAAAGTTTTCCGGATGACGCCACTGGCATGCATCCTTGCTGGCGGCGGCCGTCCAGGTGTACGAACACGTACAACCTGGCGATTCCTGTTTTTCCTGGGAGGCCTAAGTCTACCCTCCTGATGCCCCGGAAAGCTTTCCGGGATGATGCCACCGGCATGCATCCTTGCTAGCGGTGACCGTTCGAGTATACAAACACGTACAACCCGGCGGTTCCCATTTTTTCTGGGAGGCCTAAGTCTACCCTCCCGATGCCCGAGAAAGTTTTCCGAGATGACACCACCGGCATGCATCCTTGCCGACGGTGACCGTTCGGGTGTACGAACACACACAACCCGACGGTTCCCATTTTCCCAAGAGGCGTAAGTCTACCCTCTCGATGCCCTGGAAAGGTTTCTAGGATGACGCCACCAGCATGCATCCTTGCCATCGGCGACCGTTCAGGTGTACGAACACGTACAACCCGGCGGTTCCCGTTTTCTCGAGAGGCGTAAGTCTACCCTCCCGATGCCCCGAAATGGTTTCCGGGATGATGCCACCGCTATGCATCCTCGTCGGCGGTGGCCATTCGGGTGTATGAACACGTACAACCCGGCGGTTCCCATTTTCCCTGGAGGTGTAAGTCTACCATCCCGATGCCCTGAAAAGGTTTCTGGGATAATGCCACCAGCATCCATCCTAGCTGGCTCCACCTAATCCCACACATGCGTACATGGTTCAGGGAACCAACCGGCCTACCACCGGCAAACCGGTACAAAAACCCGACAGCTGGCTCCCCAAAATCCCACATTTGCGTAGACGGATCGAGGGACTAGCCGGCCCGCCACCTGCAAACCTGTAGAAAAACCCGACATTTGAACAGAAGGGTCGGGGAATTAGCCAGCCTACCGCTGGCAAACCGGTACAAGGACCCGGCAGCCAGCTCCTCAAAAATCCCTGCTTAGTGAAAAGGATCGGGGTACCAACCGGCCTACCGCCGAAAAACCGGTAGAAATATCCGGAAGCCGGCTCCCCAAAACCCCCAACTAAGCCAACATACTCCCCTGTCGTGAGGTAGCCAGGTAGAACTAATCGGCATCGCGTGATACGACGAGAGATAGAGAGATACGCCACCGGCATGCATCCTTGCCGATGGTGGCCGTTCGGGCATACGAACACGTACGACCCGATGGTTCCCGATTTCCAGGAGGTGTAAGTCTACTCCTCCTTTTACATGTTCCAAAAGGACATGTAAAGTTTGTTTTCTCTTGATCCTCAAGTGAAACAGGGATTTGATTATAACCTGAATAGCCATCTAGGAAATAATAATACTCATGCCTTCCCAATTTTTCTAACATTTGATCTATGAAAGGCAAAGGAAAGTGATCCTTCCTAGTTGCTGCATTTAGTCTTCTGTAATCTATACAAACCCTCCAACCAATTTGAACTCTAGTTGGAACTAATTCCTTGTTGTCATTTTCCACAACTGTTATCTTAGATTTTTTTGATACTACCTGAACTGGACTCACCCAAGAACTATTAGATATTGGATAAATTATGTCTAACCATTTTAGAATTTCCCTTTTAACAACCTCTTTAATATTTGAATTTAATCTTCTCTTTGGTTTCCTAATAGGATTAATTTCAGATTCCAGATTAATCCTATGTTGGCAAATAGTTGAACTTATACCTTTTATGTGTGACATTTGCCATCCTATTGCTCCCTTATGCTTTCTCAACACTTTTAAAATATTTTCTATTTGTATTGATGTTAAATCAGAAGCAATAATAACTGATAGATTCTCATTGTTCTCCAAAAATACAATCTTTAAATTTTCTAGAAGTGGTTTCAGCTCAAGCATCGGGTATTTTGAAGTTAATGATTCTTTATCTTTTCCAAATTGTTCTTCATTTGCATCCATATTCTTAGTTTGCTCGAAGATTTCCTCTTTCAACATTTCTTCTTTCAATATTACACATTTTTCAACATGATCTAATTCCTCTACATTTAAGTCCTCATCTATTTTAAAAGTTTCAATTAGATTAACCTTAAAATGTTTAAATTGAAGCTCTTTAAAATTCTTCTTAACCCTACTGAAAATATTTAGTTCTAATTTTTGATCACCCCAAGCTAATTCCATCCAACAATTTCTACAACTTATGCAAGCATCGGCTGTAGCTAAAAATGGTCTTCCCAAAATTATTATACCTTGATCTTGAGTTATACTTGAAGCTTTTGTTTCCATTATAGTAAAATCAACAAGATAGACAAACTCCATAACCCTTAACAAAATGTTTTCCACTTTTCCTAAAGGTATTCTTATGGATTCATCTGCTAGCTAAATCACTGTTCTCGTAGGTTTGATATTGTCCAATTTTAACTTCTCATAAATAGAAGTAGGCATGACATTAATTTAAGCTCCTAAGTCTATTAACACTATATTAAAATAACAATCCCCTATATAGCAGGAAATAACGGGAGTTCTTGGATCGTTTACTTTTTCAGGTACATGATTAATTAACATGGAGCTTACCTCTTTAGCTAAAAATGCTTTTTTTAAGATTTTCTTCCTTCTATTCTTGGTACAAAGAGTTTTAAGATATTTGGTATAAAAAGGAACTTGTCCAATAATTTCCAATAATGGTATATTGACTTTAACTTATTCAAATATTTTACCGATTTGTTTCATTTCTTGATCCTTAACATTTCTCATCCTATGTGGAAATGGAAAGTGATTTTCGTTTGTTAACTTCTCTTCATTTATAACATCTTTCTTTTCAATTTCAATACTATTTTCAAATTCTTTACTATTTTGATATTATGTATTATCCTCTAACTCAGCATCAGCCCTGTCTTCTGGACTAGATTTTTTTAAAATTTCCACTTTCTTTGTAAAATTGTCATTAATTTGTTCTTCTTTATCATCCTCTTTTGGACCTTCATAAGTGACACCAAATCTTAATATTATACTTACATCTTTTGATTCTTCTTTTGATACATTGTCTATTATAGGAGCATTAAAATCTTCTTCTGAGTTAAGGGTGGCTAACACCTCAAATGACTCTTCTATATTTTTGGAAATAGGGTCATTCATAACCTCAGATGGTCCAACTAAACAGTCCCTTACCAAATAATCAAGTAATTCATACCATTCCCAAATTTGATTTTTTTCCTTAAAATTTTCAGCTTCTACAGCTCTATAGAACTGATTTGATGTGAATGTTGCACAAGTATCTATAGGTTCCTGCTAGAAACTTTCATCTTGTTTAGATAAATTAGAGTTCTTTACAATAAGTCAATGGATCTTTGAATTTCATCTAACTTCTCCATAAGATTAAATGCTGTTAACTCATTATATTGATTTTCTTCCATTACCTCAAATTGTTGTATATTCTTCTCTGTATATGAAATGTTTTCTAATGAATTCACCTCTAGATAATTATGATTTCCATTTGAGTTCACCCAATTAAAATCATTGTTTTCATATTCATTAAACATTTCACTATCTTTCGTTTTCGATATTGATTTATCATATCTATTTAGCAATTTTTTGAATTCTTGTGATATTCTTTGCTTACTATAATTTTGATCGTTTCTAGTATTAATTGGTAAGATTTGATATACTTGTATCAACACTTTGAACATTCTGATCATCTTGTAAGATTGACCAATTTGAATAATTTTCATTTTGTAATTCATTCAGTCTGTTATACTCTTCAGTATGTCATATTGTTTCATTTAGTTTATCCATTAATTGCTGAATTTGTAGTGATATATTTGATTGCTAATTTTGATTTTCATTCATATGATTATACTTTGAATAATAATTCTGCATTCCTAAATCGCCATTATAGTCCCACAAATTAGAATTGTCATTCTAGTTATAGTTATTTTGGGAATTAACATTAAGTCCTTCTAAATCATGCTGTGAGGAGTAGTCATTAAACTCCTTAGGTAAATAATCTCTTCTAACATAATTAGAATAATTATAATCCTCATAACTAGTTCCTAGTACAATCCCATAATCACCTGTATAGGAGTTATATGAGTCCATTATGTTATTCAGAATTTAAATACAAGACTACTATGGAATAGCAATAAGACTATGAAATAGAATTTAATAGCAGTAATGCACATAAATCACATTGCAGCCCTAGCTAATACCAAAATAGCAAAAAACAACACCAATTGAAAGAGATTAAGCAATCCCCAGCAACGGCACCAAAAACTTGTTAACTTTGCCACTGACACTTGTAATTCTTGTCTTATATAAATTGTGTGTGTGAAATATTTTAATTCACCGCAAGTGCATGGGTTCAGATGTAATTAGTGTGCAAGTACGGGTTTGTCCATAGGGATTAGTTTTTGCTTGGTGTTTAACTAAATTGGTAACTTCAATTAAGTGAAACAATTGATTAAATATCTTATAAGCAATGTCACGGTTGCCTTGTTCCAATTAACCACTAGGATGGTCTTTAAATACCGATTGTATTACACTTTCTAGAGGATTTTACTTTAAAATATTTAATTATTCTTAGGCTTTAACATTATATACTTCAATTTGTATAAAATTTAACATTCTACATAGAAGAACCACTTAACTCTCAAGGTAGCTCATGGTTAAACGTCTCTACCCTTGAACTTACCCGAGGTTGCGCGATAATTGTGAGTTTCAAATGTAAAAACAACATGATTCAAATTGGCTGAAACTTCTAAGAGTTGAATGATTATATTTTTGGTCTTTTTATACATTTCAAAACACAACACATAATACAATGCAAGAAACACAATATAATACATACAACTTGTAAAAGTAAGAATGCAACATTCAACATTACCATAAATATGAAAACATAATCAAATTACCATAACTAAGTTGATAAAGTGTGTGATTGTAGATTTGAGTGCAGTTGTAAAAACGTTAAGTAAAATAAAGAAAATAAAAATGGAAAGAACACCTAATGCCTCACTACAATTTCTCCCTTCGAAACTTGCTTATGCTAGGAACTTCTCTTTGTCTTTACTTCCGATCCACCAGGTTGTCAATCTGGCAGACCTTCCTTTTGACCTTGCAGTGAGATTTTGGGGCATCAATCCGCAATTACACCAAGGAACAGAGGAGGAAGCAGCTGACGCTGAGAGTCTCTCTTTCAAGGATATGCTTAGGTTGAGAAAAGAATAGCAAATACACTACGCGAATGGTTGGAGAAGAGGAGGTCGTCAATCTCCTCTTGGAAGAGATGAGTCGATGGAGGATGGAAGATGGAGAAGATGGAAAATGCTCTATAAATGGTGGATGAAGGAAGAAGAGGGGGGGTTAGTTCCAAGGCTACGGGACTATTTTATAGATGAGAGGATTGGTAGTTTATGAGTTGGTAGTTAACAAGGGTGTGTGCACATCCGGATGTGTGAGATCATCCCATGCAATCCACTATTTCAGCCTGTCCATCCACATTCTTCATGGTTGAGCTGTAGTTGAATTAATATTTAATTCTTCTTTGTTACGTAATTCCTACAATTATTTATTGAATTTCCTTGCAAATACTTAAGAAATACCTTTCGTGAAACACATCATATTACAGGAGAAATAATTCATAACATTTAAATCTTAACTGTAATTGCAATTGCTTTAATATCAATGAAATTCATTGCACATAACAAACAGGGAATAGGTTTGAGGGGAAACTAGTTTACCCTCGCGTAAGTTCATGGGTAAACCCCTTAAGGCTCATAGAATGGTCCAAGGGTAAATAGCTTAACCCACAGATAAGTCCATGGGTAAATAGCTAAACCCTCAGACTTGCATTTAAGTATAAATCATGAGTTTTTCTCTATATATTATTCATTGTATTAGCAACCTAATGAGTCAAATGTCAATCATTCATTCCTTTCTCAATAGGTGATAAACAAAAACATAATTAACGACTCAAAACGTAATTCATGCATATTTAACATGAATAATTGTGCATACTACTCAAAAGTATAGTTAACCTTGTAATCATCATAATTCATTGCAGAATGCAAATAAAACTCATTAAAATACATGAATTAATATTAATAAAATGCACACTTTTGAGTCTGAACACCTCTTAGTACTTTGAACACTTTGATCATCTTGTAAGATTGACCAATTTGAATAATTTTCATTTTGTAATTCATTCAGTCTGATATACTTTTCAATATTTCGTATTGATTCATCTAGTTTATCCATTACTTGCTGGAGTCGTAGTGATATATTTGATTGGTAATTTTGATTTTCGTTCATACGATTATACTTTGAATAATAGTTCTGCCTTCTAGAGTTGCCATTACAGTCCCACAAATTTGAATTGTCATTCCAGTTGAAATTATTTTGAGAATTAACATTAAATCCTTCTAAATCATGCTATGAAGAGTAGTCATTAAACTCCATAGGTAAATAATCTCTTCTAACATAATTAGAATAATTATAATCCTCATAACTAGTCCCAGAAACAATCCCAAAATCACCCTTATACGAATTATATGAGTCCATTAAGTAACTCAAAATTTAAATACAAGACTCTACTCTAGAATAGCAATAAGACTATGAAATAGAATTGTACCCTCTCCTTCATCCGGCTATCACCCAAAAGCCCATGGGTTTTTGCCAGCTCCGCCGAGGATCGAGGTACAAAGAATTGAAAGGTGATTGTGTGAGCCCATCACCACGTGGGGTCGATGGCTCATTGAACGGAGTCGCCACCTTATTTTTAGGTAGAAAACAAGGAAAACTGGATGGGAAAGTGTCCTTCCACCATCGAAACAGTAAAATCGCAAGAATAATGTGAAATCCTGTAATGCTATACGAAACAAGAGAGAACTAGATATGGGGCTCAAGGTACTTTTGGGGAAGGTGTTAGGCACCCCTACATAGCCCGGGCAATCCCGGCCTCTCTCCGGCTCTAAAACCGAAAACTACGACAGTTAGCCCGGCCACACCTGGCCTCATCCTGGAAGTCTTTCCAGGGGATCGGAAAAATCTTCGGTGACCGGGAACCGTCTGGGTGTACATACTCGTATACCCAGACGGTCGACGTCGGCCAGGATGCATGCCAGCGACGTCATCCCGGAAGCCTTTCCAGGGCATCGGGAGGATAGTCTTACACCTCTTGGAGAAACGGGAACCATCGGGTCGTACATGTTCATACGCCTGAACGGCCGACGTCGGCAAGGATGCATGCCAGCAGCGTCAACCCGAAAGCCTTTCCGGGGCATCGGGAGGGTAGTCTTACACCTCCTGGAGAAACGGGAACCGTCAGGTCGTACATGTTCGTACACCCGAATGATCGACGCTGGCAAGGATGCATGCCGGCGGCGTCATCTCGGAAGCCTTTCCGGAGCATCGGGAGGGTAGTCTTACACCTTCCCGGAGAAATGAGAACCATTTGTCATACATGTTCGTACGTCCGAATGGTCGATGCCGGCAAGGATGCATGCCGGCGGCGTCATCCCAGAAGCCTTTCTAGGGCATCGGGAGAGTAGCCTTACACCTTCCGGAGAAACAGGAATCATCGAGTTGTACATGTTCGTACGCCCGAATGGCCGACGTCGGCAAGGATGCATCCCGACGGCATCATCTCGGAAGCCTTTCCGGGGCATCAAGAGGGTAGTCTTACACCTCCCAGAGAAACGGGAACTGTCAGGTTGTACATGTTCGTACGCCTTCCGTGATGATGACGTCGGCAAGGATGCATCCCGGCGGCATCATCTCGGAAGCTTTTCCGGGGCATCAAGAGGGTAGTCTTACACCTCCCGGAGAAACGGGAACTGTCAGGTTGTACATGTTCGTACGCCTGTATGGCCAATGCCGGCAAGGATGCATGCCGACGGCGTCATCACGGAAGCTTTCTGGGGCATCGGGAGGGTAGTCTTACACCTCCCAAGGAAATATGCAGAAAACGGATAAAACGCGTAAAACACGTGGGCAAACTACGAGTTTCCATGTAAAATGACCCGACAGAGGGGTCGCAACCGAACCGAACTCGACCGTGCCGAGTGGATTCACCCGGCCGGGAGGGAGGCTGCCAGTACCTTCGAAAGTGCATCTGAAGGAATGACATCCGGGCATGTCCTCCGACCTTTCCCTTGCATGGGAAAGATTTGGCATGGTCGGGGCTCGAGAAAAATGTCGTTAAATCATACATAAAAGGACGAGGAAGGAGGGGCTTACCTGCAGGGAGTCGTCGATGGTGATCGAAAGTCCTCGCTCTGGTGTGGCGAGAGGGCGTCGAGGCTCCGAGCGGCTCTCCTCCTTCAGAACCTCCAACCGGCATCTTTTCCAAGGGGTGAAAGCGTGCCTCAATGGGGGGGGAAGGCCCTCTTTTTATAAGGGATTACCTTCCTTCTTTGGGGGCATCCAAAGATGGAACCCGACGCAAGTCTCGGTTCAATCATGCGATCGGCGTGATTGATTGATTGCGAGATTTAAGTGATTAAATCTCGTCGTATCTTTTTAATTGATTCGCCTTACCTTTTTGGGTAGTTAATCGGCAGCTGCCACATGATAGGAGGATGCTGGCTGGTTGGGATCGGCATCCACAAGGAGTTTTTAGCTGGTGATTCAGGAGAATCGATTGTAGCGGATAGCTAGAGCTTTGTATCAGCTAGGAGTTCGGCTGGCACATGTTTAACCTGGAGGTCGGACTAGGCGTATGAACAGACCTGCACGTTGGTGGGAGAGTTAAAGGTCGGCCACCAGGGTGTTTTACCAATGTGCCAGTAGTCGGCCACTGGGGGGTTTTACTGATGTGCCGGTAGTCGGCCGGCTGGTTCTATCTGGCCACCCCACAAGGGGGAGCATGTTGGCTTAGTTGGGGGATCTAGGAAGCCGGCTGTCGAGGTTGGGTACCGGCATGCTGGCGGTGGGCCGACTGGTCCCCGATCCACCTGTTTAAGCATGGGCCAACAGGGAGTTGGCTGCCAGAGTTTGGTACCGTCATGCCAATGGCGGGCCGGCTGGCCCCCCGATCAACCTGTTTAAGTATGGGCCAACTGGGAGCCAGCTGCCAGAGTTTGGTAACGGCATGTCGGTAGCGGGCCGACTGGCCCCCCGATCAACCTGTTTAAGTATGGGCCAACAGGGAACCGGCTGTTGGAGTTTGCTACCGGCATGCCGACAGCGGGCCGGCTGGCCCCTGGATCAACCTATTTAAATATGGGCCAATAGGGAGCCAGCTGTTGGAGTTTGGTACCATCATGCTGGTGGTGGGCCGGCTGTCCCCGATCAACCTGTTTAAGCATGGGGTCAACAGAATGCCCCTCCCTATGCGAAGTTGTATGACCTCAGTGGAAGGAAACCGACGTCCTAGGGTTGAATGACCATCCATGCATGAGTGGAAAGCCAAGCGAGGTTTCACACTTTGTGAATCATCCATTGCTGGTTATAAAATAGAGTCGGGCTTACACTCTCGGTCACTTAACCAAGAGATGCCATAAGGGGTGTGGGGCTTAGCCGGTTGGTTGTACAGCAGCCACCTTGCGGGTACCGACAGCCGGGTGATGAGGTGGAAAGTCTTTTCGAGCTATGTCCAAAAGTTGGTGTCGGCGCAGTGAATCCTCACGTCGTACTTTTCCCTATTCTTGAGTTCAGCTGGCTGGTGACACGGCAGCAACCTTGTGGGTGCCAGCAACTGGGTAGTGACGTGAAAGGCTTCACGTGCTTTTGCGAAAGCTTTCGTCGGCACAGTGAATGGTCACGTCGTACTTCCCTTGATTTTCGCTCCTAGCTAGCTAGTTGCGCAGCAACCACAAAGTGGCTGTCGGTAACCGGGTAGTGACGTGAAAGGCTTCACGTGCTTGCTTTGCAAAAGCTGTCGTCGACGCAGTGAATTGTCATGTCGTACTTCCTTTGATTTTTGCTCCTAGTCGGCTGGTTGCGTGGCAGCCACCTTATGGGTGCCGGCAACTGAGTAGTGACGTGAAAGGCTCACATGCTTGCTTTGTGAAAGCTATCGTCGACGCAGTGAATGGTCATGTCGTACTTCCTTTGATTTTTGCTACTAGTCGGCTGGTTGCGCAATAGCCACCTTGTGGGTGTCGGCAACCGGGTAGTGACATGAAAGGCTTCACGTGCTTACTTTGTGAAAGCTATCGTCGACGTAGTGAATGGTCACGTCGTACTTCGTTTGATTTTGCTCCTAGTCGACTGGTTGCACGGCAGCCACCATGTGGGTGCTGGCAACCGGGTAGTGACATGAAAGGCTTCACGTGTTTCATGCAACTTTCTCGGTTTCCATGTTACTTTCTTGGTTTCTATGCCACTTTCTCATACCTTTCACAGACATCAGGAATCGTTTCAGCTTTCTTGATTTTCGTTCAACCAATTTTTGAACCGGTTGCCGCCTTGTTTGTCGGAATCTGGGTGATGGGTTTTGCCAACAAATAGGGAGGTAAAGCTGTCTGAAATTTTTGCTCTCTTCCTCTTGTTTTCCTCCTTTGCTGGTCTCTTCCCTTCATCTTTCCTTCATCCTTCCTTTCTCCTTCAACGTTTCGATGCCTTGCACAAAGAACGTCATGGGCCATGTCCAGCGACCATCTACTAGGGCCGTGTGATAGTGGCTCGATCTTTTGCCACCGGCCCTGAAGAATTTGCCGGTGGAGGAGCTTGCCTGTCCCAACTGGGCTGAGTTTGCCCATCTGTCCGTTTTCTTCAGCCGACGCCATTTCTCGGTGGTGGTTGTCGGAGTGGTTGGGAGATTCTAGCGCCTTTGTTTCTTGTCCGCCGGCAGGTGAGGCGGAAGGCGAGGCGCCGGCGGAGGCCCCTCCCCAAAGCTCGCAGGGTCAGACGTGCCGCAAAATGCTGGTTGACAGGCCACGACATCTCCTCAAGTCTTCTGCGGTGCCGCTACAGATTCCCGACGATGCAGCCTCAGACATGGAGTCAGTTCGGATGGCGCTCCCATGGTACTGCATGGCAACCAGCTCCGTAGAGGCGGCAGCCGACAACGTTTCCCCTCTCGACACCGACCAAGAGTTGACGCTCCCCGTGGATGGTTGCCTGGCCCTGAGTAGTGTTTTATACGGCAGACCAGCTAATTTCGACCGGCTGTCGAAGGTGGAGTAGCTGTTTGCCACGTAGGGCCAGCTCCCCTTCGTCCGGGATTTCCGCTGCATGGAGATCTTCCCCAGTCTGGTGGCCGACATGTACTCCAACCTGTCGGAGGTGGAGTTGCAACTCGTTCTCGGCCTCCAGACTGGGCCAGTGGAACTCTCCGACGCACTCCTGTTCAAGGTGCTGGGCCTCCACTTCACCGGCCTGGACATCAACGCGGCAGTTATCGTGGAAGCCGACTCGGACTAGCGGGTCGTTAAGGCCCCAAACTTGAACCCAGTTGCTCATCTTGTCTCCTTCATCCTAAACAACACGATCCTACCAAAGGGAAGACACTGGGACGAGATTAGCGTGGCGACTTATCTCATGACTTTTGTGGTGATATCAGGTTGCCAGGTGAACTGGGCGGCGGCGGTTCGGTGCCAGATGCGGGGTGTGGTCTACCCGAGTCAGTGGCCTCCCAGCCAATTGCTGTTCAGGGAGGCGATGGTCGAGCCAGCCGGCTTCCTGCGTATCTCAACCATCGGCCGGCAAAAGGTTCCGCTCCAAACTCGGCCCATCACGTCGATCGATCTGGGCTATTATGAGAGGCTCCCTTCTAAGCGGCTACCGATCGGGCGCCGACCCACTGCTTCTACTGCTGCTTCGTCGGGTGCGACTGCTCGGTGATTGCTTGCCCACAGCGATGGAGCGCCTCAACGCCTGGGACGATGTCCTGGTGCGGATAATGAGCCGCGAGGACCGGTTGGTTGGGCGCACGGGAGCGCTAGAGGTTCGAGCGTCAGAGGTTCAGGCCACAAATGGATAGTGATGAGGATTTACCTTTCTGTACCTGTCATCTTGCGTCTGAGGTTCAAGCCCCAGAGGGATAGTGACAAGGATTTACCTTGTGTACCTGTCATCTCACGTCTGTACTTTAAACAATAAATAATATAAATCTTGCTTAGTGAAATTTTTCGTATAAACTATGTTCCCAAGAATTTGTGCGTGTATGCGAGTAAGGTGCGAGGCAGTGATTTGGAAGAGGCGTTCGTACCACGGCTGGAGTGCCGGGTGCCTGCATAAGCCGGGTCGTTAAGGCAGTTGTTGGTTGATGGTACCGGGCAACCAGCTATTCCCTTCCCCCATCGGTCAATCTTACCTCTGTGCGATGCAGCATTTTAGCGGGGAAGGCATATCTAAGATTTCTTTCACGTTGTCAGGATCTAACTCAATTCCCTGTTTGCTGATGATGAAGCCGAGTTTTATGGTGGTGGCCCCGAATGTTGATTTTGACAAGTTTAACCTGAGCTTGTACTTCCTTAGGCGCTCAAACAATCTTCTTAAGTGCTTGAGATGCTGCTGATGAGTGCGTGCCTTTACTACCATATCGTCGACATAGACTTCGACTTCTTTGTGCATCATGTCATGGAAGAGGGTGGTCATGGCTCTTTGATATGTAGCAACAGCATTTTTGAGCCCGAATGGCATCACCCTGTAACAGAAGACGCCCCAAGGGGTTGTGAATGTAGTCTTCTCCTTGTCTTCTTTTGCCATGAGGATTTGGTTGTATCCGGACAATCCGTCCATGAAAGAATATACCCCGTACTTGGCGGCGTCATCTACCAAGACATCTATGTGTGGTAGTGGGAAGTCATCCTTGGGGCTAGCCTTATTGAGGTCCCGATAGTCGACACACATGCATACTCGCTCATCCTTCTTTGGGATGGGTACCATGTTTGCAACCCATTCCGGGTAGAAGACAAGCTGGAGGAACCCAACATTCAACTGTTTGTGGACTTCTTTCTTCGGCTTCTGGGCCCATTCCTGTCTCATTCGCCGAACTTTTTGCTTCATAGGTCGGGCTCCCAGTTTGAGGGGTAGTCGGTGGACCGCTACCTATTCATCCAAACCGGGCATGTCTTTATAATCCCATGCAAACACTTCCACGAATTCTCGTAGGAGCGCAAGGAGTTGTTGATGGTAGGGCTCGAGCGCCTCTTTGCTAATTTTTGTTTCTTTTTGATGCCGTTCATCCCCAAGGTTTACAAGTTCGATTTCGTCAGTAGACATTATACCGGTAGACTCGGGTGGTTGGACCCATGGACCTTCCTCTTCAGGTTCTTGATTTTGTAGGTGGGGATCGTCATGGTCTTCTATGGCTTGTTGACCCTCAAGCCGAAGGGGTGTTGGATGATGGACCTGGCAGGAGCGATGCTCGTGATCTCCTGGTTGGGTGTTGGGTAGGTGGATTGGTTGCTGGTTCGAGGTGTTGGTGAACCTCGAGAATGCTTCAGACGAGATGGCGACAGACTTGCCGTACCTGTCTACTTGAGGTGTCATGTCGTCGGGCTCCATCAAGAGGGTGAGGGGCAGAATGCCCTAGTTCTGCCCCGATGGGAGGAACCGGCTGCCAGGTGGATAGGAGGCAGAAACCTGATGGAGTCCCAGACGAAAATGCAGCAAATCGGTCACGTTCGCCCATTTGAGTAACCGTGGCGAAGGAGGGGCAGAATGCCCCTAGTTCTGCCCCATGATGTTGGCCAGTATTCTACTTGTGGAAGATGTCGCCTAGACTGAGTAGGCTGCCTATCTCGACTCCGTGACGCAGTGCCCTTGTCGAGAGTTGACAGTTTCTGGTTGATCGAACTGGTACCCGAAGGATTGGTTGTCCGCTGTGCCGAGCGAGATACTTGGTATGATTGCCAAGTCTCGGTTGACTTGGTCGGGTTGCCAAGTCAGTGGCTGCTGAGGACGTAGCTGCCGGCAAACTTGTGCGTGGGATGCCAAGCCCTGTTGTTGAAGGAGCAGGTTCCGGCGTGAGTCACTCGGAAGCCATCAGGCTTGCCTCTTGACGTTGATGACCTACAAGCCTGGAGTGTCCCCACCTTGGTCATTAGGTGGGTGTTGTGGTGCTAGGTGGAAGGAGAGGGGGAAGGAGCGCACCTTGCCATCCCCTTTCCTTGCACAAACCAGTCGAACGCAACGTCCGTTTCCAAAGTTCCTCCTTGTAGGATGGGCAATGGCAAGGGAGGTTGGTGAAGGGTTGGATCCCCAGTGCATACCAGAGATTCTCTAAACAATCGTAGCAAACCGTCCTCTAGCTCCTAGTCTGGCTGCGGGTGGTCCTCCCAAGGTTCCATGCTCCTGGACAGATAGGCGAAGGCAATTGGGTTCTGGAGACTCGATGGTGAGGTGGCAGCCGACTCTGGCATCGGGTGTTGCGACTCGGAAGACGCTACAGCAGCCATGGATTGTCCTGGGTGGTTGTAATTCTCCACCAGTATGATGATAACCTCCCCTTTCCATAGGAACTTAAGCATCCTATGGAGAGTGGAAGGTTTGATGGAGTTTTGGTGGAGAGATGGGCAGCCCAGGATGAGATTGTAGCTCGAGGGAATGTCCACCACGTGCACGGGAACCTCAAAGGCTGTTGGTCCGATAACGAAGGGAACAATGACCTCACCTTTGGCTTCATGAAGAGTGTCGTCGAACCCCCTCATTACTCGGTCGGTGGGGAGCAAGTCTTGTTCTTCAATCCCCAGCTTGTGCAGGACTTGTAGTGGGCACAGGTTTAGCCCGGACCCGTTGTCGATCATCACCATGGGGAAGCAGAGGTCCTTGTATTGTACCCCGATGTACAAGGACAGGTTATGGTTGGTCCCGGCCAACGAGAGGTCTAAGTCTGAGAAATAGACGAAGGACTCACTGTGGCCACCATTCCTTCTATGGCCTCGGGAGCGAGACCTTTGTTCACCTTTGCCACCTGCAGTGACTTGAGGAGGGTTTCCCAATGCTCGGTAGAGGACCGGAGTAGATCCCATAGTGAGATATCTGCCTGTATCCCTTGTAGCTAGATTGATAGATCCGGGGTCCTTGTATTGTATCCCTTGTAACTGGAAACCATGAAAAATAAATGGCCGACTGTAAAAGAGCTGTACAAGTGAGAGTTTGAGCCACTAAATTGATAAAAACGCAGCGAATCTCCCCAGCGGAGTCACCAAAAATCTGTACCCTCTCTTTCATCCGGCTATCACCCGGAAGCCCATCGATTTTCGCTAGCCCCGCTAGTAGATGGGTCGAGGTACAGAGAATTGAAAGGTATTTGTGTGAGCGCATCACCACGTGGGGTGGATGGCTTGTTGAACGGAGTCGCCACCTTATTTTTGGGTAGAAAACAAGGAAAACCGGATGGGAAAGTGTCCTTCCATCATCGAAACGATAAGACCATGAGAATCACATAAAATCGTGTAACATGAGAGAACCGGATACGAGGCTCAGGGTACTGTTGGGGAAGGTGTTAGGCACCCCCAGAAAGCCCAGGCATTCCCGGCCTCTCTCCGGCTCTAAAAATGGATAACCACGACAGTCAGTCCGACCACACATGGCCTCATCCTGGAAAACTTTCCAGGGCATCGGGAGGAATAACCTTATCCCTTCCAGTGAAAACAAGTGAGCATCGACTAATGGAAAGATTCGCATGGGGTCTGACGATAAACGAGAGAGAGAAAGACACAATGGTCACCCTTACGGACCTCTCAGCCGAAGTGCTGAAAGTCGAGTGAGGCAGCTGGTTAAGGGTACCGACTGCCGTGTCCCATTCCCCATCCTTGGGGACAAGAATTCATGTTCCCCGCGGGGCCAGAGCCGGCACGGATGTATGCCGATGGCCTCACCCCGGATGCAACTTCGAGGCGTCGGTAGGGCAGCTTTGCTCCTCCCAGAAATCGGGAACCGTCGAGTTTGTACGCCTGAACGGCAACTACTGGCAAGGATGCATCTCGGTGGCGTCATCTCGGAAACATTTCCGGAGCATCGAGAGGGTAGACTTACTCCTCCCGGGAAAATGGGGTTCTGGGGAGCTGCCTTCCAGGTTTCTCTACTGGTTTGTTGGCGGCGGGCTGGCTGGTACCTCGATCCTTCTGACTAAGTAGGGGTTTTTGTGGAGCCGGCTACTGGGTTTTTGAAACGATTTGCCAACGGCAGGCCAGCAGATTCCCGACCCTTCTATTCAAATGTGGGTTTTAGGGGAGCCGGTTGCTAGGTTTTTGTACCATTTTGCCGACGGCGGGCCGGCTTGCCACCCGTTCTATATGCTTAAGCATGGGGTCAACATCGTTCTCCCGGGATGTGTAAGTCTACCCTCCCGATGCCACAGAAAGATTTCAGGGATAACGCCACCGACATGCAGCCTTGCCGGCTCCCCTAAAACCCAAATTTGCGTAGACGGTTTGGGGAACCTACCGGCCTGCCGCCGGTACAAAAGAATCAACAACCGGCTCCGCAAAACCCCCATTGGGACAGTTGGTTTGGGGAACCAGCCGGCTTGCCGCCGGCAAACCGATATAAAAAACCGGCAGCCGGCTCCGCAAAAACCCATCTTTGCATAGATGGTTCGAAGAACCTGTCGGCCTGCCACCGACAATTCGGTAAGAAGACCCAGCGGCCGGCTCCCTGAAACCCATACTTAGACGTATGGATCAGGTGGCTAGCTGGCTAGCCGTCGGCAATCAGGTAAGAAGACCTGTCTACAGCCGTGGCCTTCGATAATGCCACGGTGCATCCTGTGCCGCCTGCTCGCTTGGCCACTGAAACCGAAGGTAACAGGCCGGCTCCCGCACGGAACACCGGTCCGTCCTACCTGCCACCCTCAAACGCCGAGGGCATAGGAGGGGCCAACGCCTTCCTGCCACCTCTACCGGGACACTTCGAGCAAACCCTCCTGGCTCACCAATTGGCACGCTACCAACAGCAAGGGATTGGCTCAATAATCCCACCTAGGCCAACCATCTGTGTCCCGGAGAGGCCACATGCGGAAGAATACGATGTCATCACCACTCCTATCGCCGGCCAATTCGGCCCGCCACCACTCCAGTTGGCAGCCACCCCTACTACCGCCCCAATGCCCGACCTGCAAGGACAACTACTACGGAGGATAGCCGAACTAGAGGCGTCCTTCGGGAACATGAAGTTCGGCCCACCGGAACCTTCCTATGCTTTCCAAAATCTCTGTTTCTATCCCAAGCGACGCTCCCTCCTGATTTCAAGATGCCTGAACTTGTTAAATACAATGGTCACGAGGACCCTGGCGCACACCTCCAGGCCTTCTATGGAGACATGGCGGCACTGCAACACGAGGAGAAGCTCCTCATCCAACTGTTCCAGAAATCTCTCCAAGGACCTGTGCTTTCCTGGTACATGTCTTCGGATTTGACAAAAATCTACACCTGGGAATAGCTGGCGTACATGTCCCAGGAACAGTACGCGTAACACTTGGACCTGGCACCAAAGTGGCGGGCCCTGGCATCCCATATTCGGGACAAACCCGTAGAGGACTCTCTGGACATAATTGTACAGGGTGCTTAGCCATCACTGGCAGCACTCCTGTGTATCTAGTCTCAACTTTCTACCAGTTGATCAAAGCTGGCAACCACCTAGAGGGATTCTTGAAGTCGGGGAGATTCTCAGCTCTTCCATTCGGAGCCAACCTCTAGGGAAACATATGTCCCCGGTCGCTGGCCATGGGTGACAACACGGGGAACAACCGCAGCCCCCGAAGGAATGACAACACCCGTCCATCTCTCATGACTGTCGTGGCAGCCGCGCCACCACTGTATCAGCCGCAATAGGTGTACGCCTTGGCCCAGGAGTATCATCCACCGACGATCAACTCGGTTCAGCAGCCGGTCTACACCACCCGGGCGGCCCTGAACCAACAGCTCTAGAGGCCCAAGGCTCCAGACTTGGCAGCCGCATCCGAGCCGCCGGCCCACCGGCAATGGTAGGTAACACCCCCAACACCCTCTCGAAAAAGAAACCAGGGGCAAAGTGGGGATCACACAGGCGTTAATCAACAACGCCCCGGTTAGCAGCAACAGCGTGAACGACGCTAGCCAGCCCCACAGCCGCAGCCGCAGCAGCCACGCATAATGGAATACATGCCACTCTCTGAACCACTAAGCCAGGTATTCCGCCGGGCCCAGGCACTGCTCATGCTCCCCTCTGTCAAGCCACCTCCAACTGTTCTTCCCACCTGGTACAATTCGCAGCAGTACTGCGAATATCACAGATCAGCTGGCCACGCAACGGACCATTGCCGAACGCTGAGGCAAGCTATCCAGCAGCTTATCAACTCGGGTACCATTGAGCTTCAACAACCTCCCGTACCTCCCGAGTCGGGCCAGCATACCTTCCCAAATCATACGGGAAACTCCCAGGTGAACACTATCTTCTTAGGTACTTGAAGGACACATCCGCTCGAAGGGTTCCGGCATATGCAACCGGCTTCCGCCTGTCCAACCAGGCACAGGCAAGGGACAAAGAGATCCATCCCTTCAGCCCAGTCGTTGGAAGCTAGGATCCCTTGGCTGAACCCTGTCAACCTCATCCATCCAGCCAACCACCCGCTGACACTTGAAGAACTGTAGCCATACTACCAACAACTCCAGTCCTCGATCCTCACAATCAACGGCCACCAAAGGAGGAGGAAGTCCTCAAGGCCTACACCGCACCAGGTGCCACCTCCGTCATCAGAAAAACTCGTCGTCCGAATAGCGCCTGTGGCTGCCGAGACAATGGAACTGGTTGCCGCTTTAATGGAGCCAGCTGCCGGGACAACCATACTGGCTCAACCCAAGGTAATTCTCTACTCACCAGCCGCCCCAGTCAGGGCAGTCATCCCTGCAGTACCTCCGATCCCCAAGGCCTCAACCACCGGCTTTGCTTCCCTGGCTGGCACTCTAGCCAGCACAGTCCCTCCAGCGGCTGCAACACCAGTGCCACTCCAAGCCCGCCTGACAAAGCAACAACCCATGCTTGGGACAGGGCCATCCCCTCCAACCACACTCACTTTCGAACAGCACAAAGGCAAGGGTGTAGTCATCTCATAACAGCCGTCCACATGTACAGCTATAACCAAGTCCGGCCAGGTATATCATTCAAAGCCATGCCCTACAGGGAACTCCATCCCGGGAGCACCAGGACAGATGTCAACCTGCAGTCGTCAATCGGTTGCTGCCTCGTCAGTACCGGTAGCCGCCTCCTTAGCACCGGCCGCCTAGTCACGGCCACCCTCAGACCTGTCAGTCTAGCTACAAGGCATACGGGCAGACATCTCACTATGGGATCTACTCCGATCCTCTACCGAACATCGGGAAACGCTCTTCAAAGCACTGTAGGTGGCAAAAGTTAATCAAAGTCTCGCTCTCGGGGCCATAGAAGGAATGGTGGCCATGGTGACTGTCCCCTAATTCGTCTATTTCTTAGATTTAGACCTCTCACCAGCCGAGACCGACCATAACCTATCCTTGTATATCCGGGTACAATACAGGGATCTATGCATCCCCATGGTAATGATCGATGACGGATCCAGGCTAAACCTGTGCCCGTTACAAGTCCTGCACAAGCTCGGGATCAAAGAGCAAGACTTGCTCCCCACTGACCGGGTGATGAGAGGATTCGACGGCGCTCTTCACGAAGCCAAAGGTGAGGTTTTCCTTTCCCTAGTCATCGGACTGATAGCCTTCAAGGTTCTCGTGCACGTGGTAGACATCCCTTCGAGCCACAACCTCATCCTAGGCTGTCCATTTCTCCACCAAAACTCCATCGTACCTTCCACTCTTCATAGGATGCTTAAGTTCCTATGGAAGGGGGAGGTCATTGTCATACTAGCAGAGAATTACTACCACCCAGGATAGTCCGTGGCTACTGTGGCGTCTTCCGGGTCACAACACCTGACGCCGGAGCTAGTTGCCACACTGTCATCGAGGCTCTAGAACCCAAATGCCTACGACTATCAATCTAGGCGTATGGAACCTTGGGAGGACGACCCACAGCCCGACCAGGAGCCAGAGGATGGTCTGCTGCGACAATTCAGAGAATCTCCGGTATCCACCAGAGATCCAACCCTTCACCGAGCTCCCTCGCCATCGCCCATCCTACAGGGAGGAACTTTGGAAATGGACATTGCGTCCTACTAGTTTGTACAGGGAAAGGAGACGACAAGGTGCGCTTCTTCCCCCTCTCCTTCAACCTAGCACCGCAACACCCACCTAATGACCTAGGTGGGGACACTCCAGGCTTGCAGGTCACCAACGTCAAGAGGCAAGCTGGATGGCTTCTAGGCGACTCACGCCGAAACCCGCTCCTTCAATAGCAGGGCTAGGCATCCCACGCACAAGTGTCCGGTAGCTGCATCCTCAGCAGCCACTGACTTGGCAACTCGACCAAGTCAACCAGGACTTGGGAATCATATCAAGTTTTTTGCTCGACATAATGGACAACTGATCCCTCGGGCACCGGCCAGATCAGCCGAAAACCGTCAACCCTCAACAGGGGCACCACATCATGGAGTCGGAACAGCCGACCTACTTAGTCTAGGCGACATCTTCCACAAACAGAATACTGGCCAACATCACAGGGCAAAACTAGGGCTTTCTGCCCGTCCTCCGCCACAGTCACTCAAGCAGGCGAATGTGACCAGTCTGCTACATTTTCGTCTGGGACTCCATCTGGTTTCTGCCTCCTATCCACCAGGCAACTGGTTCCACCCATCAGGATAGAACTAGGGGCATTCTGCCCCTCATCCTCGTTAAACGCTCGGCGACCAGAACAACAGATGGAGTCCGACGGCATGACACCTCAAGTAGACGGGTACGGTAGGTCCACAGCCATCTCCCCTGAAGCACTCCCAAGGTTCACCGCTACCTCGAACCGACAGTCGGTCCACTTACCCGGCACCCAGCCGGAAGACCACGGGCACCGCTCCTGCCAGATCCATCATCCAATGCCCTTTCAGCCCAAGGGTCAACAAGCTGTAGAAAACATCGACGATCCTTATCAAGAGTCTGAAGAAGAAGGCCCATGGGTCCAACCACCCGAATCTACTGGCATAACGTCTACTGACAAAATGGAACTTGTAAACCTTGGAAATGAACGACATCAAAAAGAAACAAATTAGCAAGGAGGTGCCCGAGCTCTACCGTCAACAACTCCTCGTGCTTCTATGAGAATTCGTGGAAGTGTTTGCATGGGATTATGAAGACATGCCCAGTTTGGATCAACGGGTAGCGGTCCACTGACTACCCCTCAAACCGGGAGCCCAACCTGTGAAGCAAAAAGCTTGACGAATGAGACAGGAATGGGCCCAGAAGCTGAAGGAAGAAGTCCACAAACAGTTGAATGTCCGATTCCTCCAGCCTGTCTTCTACCCAGAATAGGTGGCAAACATGGTACCCTTCCCAAAGAAAGATCGGAAGTATGCATGTGTGTTGACTATCGAGACCTCAACAAAGCTAGCCCCAAGGACGACTTCCCACTACCACACATAGATGTCTTGGTAGATGACGCTACCAAGTACGGGGTATATTCCTTCATGGACGGATTCTCCGGATACAATCAAATCCTCATGGCTGAAGAAGACAAGGAGAAGACCGCGTTCACAACCCCTTGGGGCGTCTTTTATTACAGGGTGATGCCATTCGGGCTCAAAAATGCTGGTGCCACTTATCAAAGAGCCATGACCACCCCCTTCCATGACATGATGCACAAAGAAGTCGAGGCCTACGTCGACGATATGGTAGTGAAGGCGCGCACTCATCAGCAGCATCTCAAACACTTAAGAAGATTGTTTGAGTGCCTAAAGAAGTACAAGCTCAGGTTAAACCCGTCCAAATCAACATTCGGGGCCACCACTGGAAAACTCCTCGGCTTCGTCATCAGCAAACAGGGAATTGAAGTAGATCCCGACAAAGCAAAAGCAATCTTAGATATGCCTCACCCACAGACGGAACAATAGATGCAGAGCTTATTAGGAAGGCTACAGTACATCGGGCACTTCATCTCATGCCTCACGCCGATTTGCGAGCCCTTCTTCAAGTTGTTGAAGAAAAATGCCAGCTTCACGTGGACAATAAAATGCCAAGTCACCTTCGACCACATCAAACAACAACTGTCCCAGCCACTGGTTCTTGTGCCACCTCATCCTAGGTGACCACTCTTCCTATACATGTTGGTCACAACTTCCTCCATGGGCGCAGTGCTGGGCCAGCATGATACCACCGGCAGAATCGAGCAGGCCATATACTACCTCAGTAAAAAGTTTACCAAGGTAGAGGAACGGTATGAGCTAATTGAAAAGTACTATCACTCGTTGGTCTAGATGGTGAAGAAGCTGCGACACTACCTAGTCGTCTACCCAGTTTTGTTGCTTAGCCGCCTAGATCCCCTGCACTACCTCTTCGACCAGCCAGCCTTGGTAGGCAGGTGCATGAAATGGCAAATGCTCCTCGCAGAATTCGACATTCGATATGTATCCAAGAAATCCATGAAGGCCCAAGCCATGGCCAACCAACTGGCACACCAGCCCTTGCCAGATTACCAACCATTGAAGGATTCATTCCCAGATGAGCCCATCTTCGCCATCAACGAGCCGGATCCAGACCAATTGGATCTGGACCAGCCGAGTTCTGACCAACTAGAACCCCATACCTTGTACTTTGATGGAGCGGTCAACACTAAAGGCTGCGGGGTAGGGGTTGTCCTAGTGGATCCCCAAGGACGGACGCTGCCCATAGCCAAGCGGCGTCTATTCACATGCACGCACAACGAGGCAGAATACGAGGCTTGCATCATAGGACTACAACTCGCGCTAGAACTCCAGGTCACCCACCTACGCGTATTCGGTGATGCCATGCTGGTAATCTCCCAAACCCTAAACAGGTGGAAGACTCGAGACCCCAAGCTCCAGCCGTACCAGGAACTCACACTACAATTAGCAAGCAACTTCGATTCATCCACTTTCAACACATCGGCCGCAAGCATAACCCATACGTGGACGCTCTGGCCGTCCTAGCATCATGGGTAGCGGTCAGGGAGGGTTGGAGCATAGCCATAGAAGTCACAACACTTCACCAGCCGGCCTACAGTGAAAACATCTACCGCCTCATAGAAGTCCTGAAGCAGGCAAATGTTAGACCCTCGATTCTGCTGCATCCGGTTAGCCACACCAGCAACTGGCAAACTGCCAACCAATACAGAGAACTGGCCCCGATCGACGAACCAAACAATGCAAACCCGAGGTCCCTAGATAGCAGACCAGAAAACTCACAGCAAGAAAACTGCCCCTGGTATTCAGACATACAAACCTTGTTGGAGACCGGAGAGTTCCCATTAGAGGCTACCACCCAAGACAAACGTAAGTTGTCAAGACTGGCAGTCGGCTACGTCTTCAGCAGGGGACAACTCTATAAAAGATCTCACAACCAGACTCTTCTCCAGTGTGTAACCTCGCCCGAGGCACGTACGGTTATGCAGGAAATCCATGAAGGTGTCTGTGGATCCCACATGAACAGGATCCTCTTGGAGAAAAAGATCGTGCTCCAAGGCTACTACTGGAGCACAATGGAGGCAGACTGCACCACGTACGTCCGTCGCTATCCCTAGTGCCAAATACATGGGAACCTCATCCACGTGCCCCCCAAGGAATTATACAACATGGCTTCCCCTTGGCCATTCTCCATGTGGGCCTTGGATGTGGTAGGCAAGGTCAAGCCGACAGCCACCAATGGACACTGATATATACTGGTGGCCATCGATTACTTCACCAGGTGGGTGGAGGCAGTATCCTACAAGACGGTCATGGCAACCGCCACCCAAAAGTTCTTGCGCAACAACATCATCACCCGATATGGCGTCCCTTTCGAGGTGGTGACAAACAACGGCACCAACTTTACAGCCAAGCAGGTCATGAGCTATCTCGAGCAGTGTCACATCCGTCACCTAAGGGCGTCCCCCTACAGGCCATAGATGAACGGAGCAGTCGAGGCGGCTAACAAGGCACTGGTCTGGATTCTCAAGAAGATGGTTCGAACACACAAAGACTGGCACGACCACCTCCTATACATACTCTGGGCCTACCGGACATCCCTGCGGACCGCCACCGAAGCAACGCCATACTCGCTGGTATACGGGTCCGAAGCAGTGTTGCCGATGGAGGTAGAACTCCCGTCCCTTCACGTCCTCAAAGAAGCAGCAAACTTCGAGGACCAGTGGTCGGAATCACGCCTAGTGCAACTCAACCTCCTAGACGAGAGAAGGTTGAGAGCATTGGATCATGCTCAAACTTATCAGCAAAAGATGGCAAGGGCATACAACAAGAAAGTCCGTCCCCGGCTCCTCACGCCAAGTGATTTAGTCCTTCCCAACAAGAAAGTCTGTCTTCCCAACTGGCTCCATAGGAAATTTCTTCCCAAACTGGCGCGGCCCATACGTCATCACCAAGATCCTCAGCGAGGGGCCCGTTTACCTTTTTGATGAAGCCACCCAACAAGAGTTCGGCCTGGTCAATCTGTCACAGCTGAAGAAGTTCTACCCATAGACAACTTGACCGGGGATCGTAGCGGTTTTCGCCTTCAAACCAACCAGCTGCCGGCTTCTCATATCGGCTCCCAAGGCCATGAAGGACGAGCTCAACCGGGGTTCATCACGGTTGCCGCCTCCAGAAAGGCCGACCACCGACTTCTTAGGCCAGCTCCCCACGACACAAAACAACCAACTTCTTCTGGGGATCTTACCCGGCCACTGGCACTATCTAGCTGGCTGCTGGCACTTCCAACCAGAAACCCGTACATCTCCTCCAGAAGACCTGCACTTCGGGGCAGAACTAGGGGCGTTCTAACCCTCTATCCCATTTTCATGCACTCAACAGTCGCCAAGGGTGAGACGCAACGGGCCAGCTCCCCACAAGCTAACCAAGAGGCCAACTCCCCAAGGAAGACAAACTCAATTGGGGATCACTGCAACCGCCGCCTTCAAACAAGCCAGCCACCGGCTCCTCAAACCAACTCCCCACCAACCGAATAAGAGGCAAATTCCCTATGGCCATGAAGGATAAGCACGAACGGGGCTCACCACGGCCGCCGCCTTCAGACAAGCCGGCAACCGACGTCTCTGCTTGACTCTCCACCGACTGACCGAGAGGTCAGGTCCAGACAGGTATGCTCCTTTCCTCGGTGAATTCCCTCTTATGACTCACATGTCACACGACGCATGCACGATGCACACATGATAAGCAGGTCCAACTCTTTAGTCATCCTGCCTTGTCCATATTGGAAAGGAAGAGGGTCGGCAATCCAGTAAGAAGACCCGGCAGCCGACTCACCAAAACCCATACTTAAACGTATGGATCGAGTGACTAGCCGGCCCGTCGCCTGCAAACTAATAGGAAAACCCGATAGCCGGCTCCCCGAAACCCATACCTAAATGTATGGATCAGGTGACTAGCCAGCACGTCGCCGATAGGAGAACTCGATAGCCGGCTCCCGGAAACCCATACTTAGATGTATGGATCGGGTGGCTAGCCGGCTACCCGAAACCCATACCTAGATGTATGGATCAGGTGGCTAGCCGGCTTGCCTACGGTAATCTGGTAAGAAGACCCGGCAACCGGCTCCCCAAAACCCATACTTAAAAGTATGGATCGGGCGACTAGCCGACCTGCCGTCGGCAAACCGGTAGGAAAGCCCAGTAGCCGGCTCCCCAAAACCCATACTTAAACGTATGGATCGGGCGACTAGCTGGCCCGTCGCCGACGAACCGGTAAGAAAACCCGGTAGCTGGCTCCCCAAAACCCATACTCAGACGTGTGGATCGACTGTTATACGCAAAATTTCGTTAAAGTGAAGTTGATGTTATTTATGATTTAAAGTACAAGCAGGTACACGAGGCTAATCCTCGTCAGAAGTCTTCCGAGAGTCAAACCTCCGGGGCTCGAACTTTTGGGGTCGAGCCTCTGACGCTCCCGCCTCCGCTACTCCCGTGCTTCATCCCGACACTCCATCCACTCCACCAGGTGGATCAACCGGTCCTCGCGGCTCAATAGCCGAAGGAGGACTTCGTCCTGGGCATTGAGACGCTCCACCACCGTTCGCAAGCAGTCGACGAGATCCAGGTCTGAAGAAGACCTGCCAGTAGACGAAGAAGCAGCAGTAGAAACAGTGGGTCGATGCCCGATCGACTGCCCACCAGATGACGAGCTTGCCCGCTTCGAGGCGAGCCTCTCATAATAGCCCAAGTCGATCGACGTGATGGGCCGGGTCTGCAGCGGGACTTTCAACAGGCTGTCGGTTGAAACACGCAGGAAGCCAACCAGTTCCACCATCGCCTCCCCGAACAGCAACTGGCTGGGAGGCCGTCAGCCCGGGATGATCACGCTGCGCATCTGGCGCCGAAACGCTGCCGCCCAGTTCACCTGACAACCCGTTATCACCGTGAAAGTCACGAGATAGGTTGCCACACTAATTTCATCTGAGTGTCCTCCCTTCGGGAGGATCGTGTTGTTAAGGACGAAGGAAACAAGGTTGGCAACGGGGTTCAGGTCTCGGGCCTTGACGACCCATTGATCGAAGGCTTCTGTGGCAACTGCCGCGTTGATGTCGCCGATGCTCCTGGGAAGGCTCGGCAGTGGGGAGAAGATGTCCAAGCCGGTGAAGCGGAGGCCCAACACCTCGAATAGGAGCCCGACGAAGAACTCCACTAGCCCGGATTGAAGGCCCAGGACGAGTTGCGACTCCACCTCCGTCAGGTTGGAGTACATCTCGGCTACCAGACCGGGGATGGTCTCCACCCGGCGGAAGTCCCAGACGAAGGGAAGCAGGCCCTGCGTGGTGAACTACTCCACCTCCAGCAGCGGGTCGAAGCTAGCTGGCCTACCGTAGAGAACACTCTATATAGACAGGTGACCGTCCATGAGGAACATCAGCTCCTGGTCAGTTTCGGGGGGAGAAACGCAATCGGCCACCGCCTCCTTGGAGTCGGTCGGGGTACGGTACCACAGGAGGGACAGCCGGACCGACCCCACATCCGATGCCGCATCATCAGGGACTTCCAACGGCACCGACGAAGTTTCAGAGAGACGCCATTGCTGGTCGACTGTCATCTTACGGTGCATCCGACGCTGTGAACTCTGGGGAATGGCCCCCCCGACGCCTCACCTTCCACTTCGCCTTCCGGAGGATGAGAGCTAAAGGCACCAGCATCTCGCCGTTGTTCCGACAACCACCATCGGGACATGGCATCGGTCGCAGAAGCATCACAGCCGTAATCGGTGAGAGTGAAGAAGACAGAAAGATGGGCCGACTCGGCCCGATCACGACAGACCAACTCCACCGCCGGCAAATTCTTCAGCGTCGGCAGTAAAAGATCAAGCCATTGTTGCATGGCCCCAGAAGGTGGCCGTTGGACATGACCCGTGATGTTTTTCGTGTGAGGCATTGTGGTGATGAAAGAAAGATGAAGGGTGAAGGAAAATCAAGAGAAAGAGATCAAGTGAAGAATGGAAACAAGAAGAGGAGATGAAGAAATTTCGAATGACTTCACCTCCTACTTATAGGAAATTCGTGACTCGGATTTCGGCTAGCCATGGTGGCAACCGGTTCAAAAACCAGTTGCATAGAAATCGAGAAAGCTAAAACGATTCCGGACAAACTTTAAAGGGTACGGTCGTGGCACGGAAAATGAGAAAGTGGCACGAAAAATGGAAAAGATGAACGAAAATCGAAAAAAGCTATAGCAAGCACATGAAGCCTTCACGTCACTTGCCGGTTGCTGGCACCTACAAGGCGGTAGCCACGTAACCAGCTGGCCAGAAGGTGTAATCACAAAATGTAAGACATGACCATTACTACATCGACAGCAACTTTTGAAAAAGCAAACACGTGAAGCGTTCACATCACTTGCCGGTTGCTGGCTCCCGCAAGGTGACAACTGCGTAACTAGCCGGCCAGAAGGAGAAATCACAAAAAGTAAGACATAACCATTCACTGCATCCACCACAGCTTTTGAAAAAGCAAACATGTGAAGCACTCACGTCACCTACCAGTTGCCGGCTCCTGCAAGGCGGCAGCCGCGTAACCAGCCGGCCAGAAGGTAAAATCATAAAAAGTACGACGTGACCATTCACTGCATCCACCGTAGCTTTTGAAAAAGCAAACTTTAAAGAGTACGACTGTGGCACGAAAATCGAGAAAGTGGCATGGAAACCAGAAAAGAGAACCAAAATCGAAAAAGCTGTAGCAAGCACATGAAACCTTCACGTCACTTGCTGGTTGCTGGCTCCCGCAAGGCGGCAGCCGCGTACCCAGCCAGCCAGAAGGTGAGATTACAAAAAGTATGACGTGACCATCCACTGCATCGACGGCTTTCAAAAGGTAAGGCCTTCACATCACATCCTGGTTTCCGGCTCCCACAAGGTGGTTGCTACGTTAACCGGCCAGCTAAGAGTTAAGATGTGGGGAAAGTACTACGCGACGCCAACACAGCTTTCGGATACAGCATGCAAACGCTTTCCACCTCGTCACCCAGTTGCCGACACCCACAAGGTGGCGGCCGTACAACCAGCCAGCTAACGCCTAGCATCCCTCGGTCAAGTGACCGAGAGTGTAAGTCCGACTATACTTCATAACCAGCGATAGATAATTCACAAAGTGTGAAATTTCGCATAGCTCACCATTCATTCATGGAGGGTCATTCAACCCTAGGATGTCAGTTTCCTTCCCCCGAGGTCATACAACCTCACCTAGGGAGGGGCATTCTATTGACCCTATGCTTAAACAAACTTAAGGAGGGGGAGCAGCCGGCTAGCCGCTAGCACGCCAGTACAAAATAACCGGCAGTCAGCTCCACAAAACCCCCATTGGTGTAGATGCTTCGGGGAACCAGCCGGCTTGCCGCCGACAAACCGATATAAAAAATCAGCAGCCGACTCCCCAAAAATCCATCTTTGTGCAGATGGTTCAGGGAAATAGCTGGCTCCCCAAAACCCCAATTGGCACAGATGGCGGTTCCCGTTTTACCAGGAGGCGCAAGTCTACCCTCCTGATGCCCCGGAAAGGTTTCTGGGATGGTGCCACCGGCATGCATCCTTGCCAGCGATGGCCGTTCGGATGTACGAACATGTATAACCCGACGGTTCTCATTTTCCCAAGGACGCGTAAGACTACCCTCTCGATGCCTCGGAAAGGTTTCCGGGATGACACCACCGCCATGCATCCTTGCCAACGGTGGCTGTTCGGGTCTACGAACACGTACAACCCGGCAGTTCCCGTTTTCCCAGGAGGCATAAGTCTACCCTCCTGATGCGTCAAAAAGGATTCCGGGATGACGCCACTAGTATGCACCCTTGCCGACGGCGACCGTTCTAATGTACAACTCGGTGGTTCCTGTTTTCTCGGGAGGCACAAGTCTACCCTCCCGATACCCCGAAAAGGTTTTTGGGATGATGCCACCAGCATGCATCCTTGCCGGTGGCGGCCGTTCGGATGTACGAACACGTACAACCCGACGGTTCCCGTTTTCCTGAGAGGCATAAGTCTACCCTAACGATGCCCCGGAAAGGTTTCCGGGATGACGCCACCGACATGCATCCTTGCCAGCGACGGCCGTTCGGATGTACGAACACGTACAACCCGACGGTTCCCGTTTTCCTAGGAGGCGCAAGTCTACCCTCCCAATGCCTCGAAAAGGTTTCCAGGATGACGCCACCGACATGCATCCTTGCCGGCGACGACCGTTCAGTTGTATGAACACATATAACACAGCGGTTCCCGTTTTCTCAGGAGGCATAAGTCTACCCTCCCGATACCCCGGAAAGATTTCTGGGATGACGCCACCGACATGCATCCTTGCTGGCGGCAGCCATTCGAGTGTACGAACATGTACAACCCAGCGGTTCCCGTTCTCCTGCGAGGCATAAGCCTACCCTCCCAATGCCCCAGAAAGGTTTTAGTGATGACGTCGCCGGCATGCATCCTTGCCGGCGGTGGCCGTTCGGGTGTACAAACACGTACAACCCAGCGGTTCCCGTTCTCCCGGGAGGTGTAAGTCTACCCTGCCGATGCCCCAGAAAGGTTTCCGAGATGATGCCACTGGTAGATGGTTCGGGGAACTAGTCGGCTTGCCGCTGGCAAACTAGTATAAAAAACTGGCAGCTGGCTCCCTTTGCGCAAATGGTTCGGAGAACCTACCGGCCTGCTGCCGGCAATCCAGTAAGAAGACGTGGTAGCCGGCTCCCCGAAACCCATACTTAGACGTATGGATTGGGTGGCCAGCCGGCCCGCTGCTGGCAATCCGATAAAAAGACCTGGTAGCCGACTCCCCGAAATCCATACTTAGACGTATGGATTACGTGGCTAGCCGGCCCGCCACCGGCAATCCAGTAAGAAGTCCCGGCAGCCAGTTCCTGTTTCGGGAGGTGTAAGTCTACCCTAGAGGTTCCCATTTTCCCTGGGAGGTGTAAGTCTACCCTCCCGATGCCCTGAAATGATTTCGGGGTTAACGCCACCAGCACGCATCCTCGCCGACAGCGGCCGTTTGGGCGCACGAGCAAGTACGACTCGACGGTTCCCGTTTTTCCCAAGAGGTTTAAGTCTTCCCTCCCGATGCCTTGGAAAAATTTTTGGGATGACGCCACCGGCACGCATCCTTGCCGGCGATGGCCATTCGGTTGCACGAGGAAGTACGACCCGACGGTTCCCATTTTTCCCGGGAGGTGTAAGTCTACACTCCCGACGCCCCAGAAAGATTTCTAGGATGATGCCACCGGCATGCATCCGCTCGGGCGTACGAGTATGTACGATCCGACGGTTCTCAATTTCCGAGAGTGGCAGAGCTGCCCTCCCTATTCCCCTCAGAGGCTTTCGGGATAAGGCCACCAACATGCATCCGTGCCTGCCCTGGCCAAGCGGGGAACATGAACTCTTGTCCCTAATAAGAGAAGTGACACGATAAGCGGAAACCGGTGTTCTTACTCGGAAATCTGGCGTCCCAGCTAGCTGTATTACCAGACTTTCGGCTCTTGAGCCAAACTGTCTGTAATGGTGACCGTCGTATCCTTCTCTCTCCTGTTTATCATCGAACCACATGCGAATCATCGCATTGGTCGACCCTTACTTGTTTTTACAAGAAGGAATAAGACTATTCCTCCCAATGCCTTGGGAAGTCTTCTAGGATGAGGCCAGGTGTGGCTGGACTAACTATCGTGGTTTTCGGTTTCGAGCCGGAGAGAGGTCGAGATTGCCCGGGCTATCTGGGGGTGCCTAACACCTTCCTCAACAGTACCCTGAGCCCCGTATCCAGTTCTCTCACGTTTCGTATATCGTTACATAATTCCCATGGTTTTATCATTTCGATGGTGGAAGGACACTTCCCCATCTAGTTTTCCTTGTTTTCTTCCCAAAAATAAGGTGGCGACTCCGTTCAGCGAGCCATCGACCCCACGTGGTGATGCGCTCACACAAACACCTTTCAATTCCCTGTACCTCGGCCCATCCACCGACAGGGCCAGCGGAAACCCATGGGTTTCCGGGTGATAGCTGGATGAAAGAGAGGGTATAGCAACGATGCATGCCGACGGCCTTATCCTGGAATCCTTCCCGTGGGCATCGGGAGGGCATCCTTGCACCTCCCAGTAAAAGTGAACCAACAGGTGTACATGCTCGTACACTTGGATGGCCAGCATCAGCAATGACGCTTGCCAAAGGCCTCATCTCGGGAACCTTCCCGGGGCATCGGGAGGGCAGCCTTGCTCCTCCCAGTAAAAGGGAACCGTCGGGGTGTACATGCTCGTGCACGTAGACGGCTAGCATTGGCAATGATGCATGTCGACGGCCCCATCTCGGAAGCCTTTTCGGGGCATCGGGAGGGTAGCTTTGCTCCTCCCGGTAAAAAGGGAACTGTTGGGGTGTACATGCTCCTGCACCCAGACAGCCGACGTCGGCAATGATGCATACCGATGGCCTCATCCCGGAAGTCTTTCTAGGGCATCGGGAGGGCAGCTTTGCTCCTCCCGGTAAAAGGGAACCGTCGAGGTGTACATGCTCGTGCCCCCAGACGGCCAGCATCGGCAATGATGCATGCCGATGGCCTCATCCCGGAAGCCGTTCTAGGGCATCAAGATGGTAGCTTTGCTTCTCCCAGCAAGGCAAGCGAGAAACAGATGAAAATACGAATATAGACGTCGTAGCCCCCACAACGAACTTCTTGCTGGAAAGCCAGGGATTTGGTGGGTCTACTCCTCGGCCTACCAGACATTCAGGTTTGGGACCAGATTTTTACCCAGTTTGTCGCCTCAACCTCAGGGTGTAGAGATTTCTACACCTAGTCTCGAGAGACAGGAGAGGCAGACACCTTCGAGGAGACGACCATCTCTTTGCGGAGACGATGCGTCTAACGGTGGCCAGTCGTTTCAAAGGAAAAGGACATGGGAAAATTCGGCGATGCATTCGTAGAACACGTAAGATAATGCCAGTTTCCATGTGAAAAGATTCGATGAAGGGGTCGTGACTGTACTGATTTCGGCCATACCAAGTGGATTCACCCAGCCAGGAGGAAGGCTGCCAGTACCTTCAGAAGTGTATCCGAAGGAATGACACCCGAGCATGTCCTCCGACCTTTCCCTTGCGTGGGGAAGGTCCAGTATGGTCAGGGCTCAGGAAAACAAGACTAAATCATACATATGATGGTAGAGAAAGAGGGAGCTTACGTGCAGGGAGTCATTGGCGGTGGTTGGAAGTCCTCGCTTTGGTGCGGTGAGAGGGCGTCGGGGCTCCGAGTAGCTCTCCTCCTTTAGAATCTTGAAAAAGCCGTCAAAAAGCCCTTTTTTGAAATGGAGCGAAAGGTCCCTTTATATAGGGAATCACCTTCCTTCTTCGGGTGATCCCGGGATGGAAACTCCACGTACATCTTGATTCAATCACGCGATTCGCATGGTTGATTGATTGCGAGATTTAAGTAATTAAATCTCACCGTATCTTTCCAATTGATTCGAATTATCTTCCTAGGTGGCTAGCCGGCAGCCACGATGCATTAGCCAGGTGCCGAGTAGTGGGGATCGAAGTGCGCTAGGAATATAGCCAGTGATTTAGGGAATAGGCTGTAGTAGATAGCCAGGATTGTGTGCCGACTGAGGCTCCGACAATTGTGTCCTTTTCCCCGGAAATCAGACTAGGTGTGTTGACGAGCGTACCTGCATGTTGACGAGCATACCTGCATGTTGGTGGGAGAGTTAGAGACCGGCCACTGGGGTATTTTACTGGTGTGCCGATGGTTGGCCATCTTATTTACTCAGCCACCCGATAGGTCTTGAGCATGGGCTTCAATGCTAGCAAAGTAGGACTTTGCTAGGGGGAATTCAGGGGAACTAGCTACTGTGGTGATATACCGGCATGCCAGTGGATGGTCAGTTGACCACCCGATAGATCCTTAAGCATGGGGCTCAACAAAATGCCACCTGAGAAGCTTTGGGTGATATACCGCCATTTTAGCCGAATCGTAAGTAGCAACGTCTAGCACTCTGAGTCGGGTATTGCGCTGCTGCAACTCCTTCGCTCCACAGGTGTTTGCTCCGTTTGGGTCACCATGTCTTATGAGCGGCCACTAGTTGATTTACACAGCAACCAACCATTTCCCTACGTGACTGCTCATCTGGTACAGGTCCTTGTATTGGCGTCCAACTGTCTAAGTTGGGCGTTCCGCATGGTCGGGCCTCCTTCATTCCTACAAGGAACGGTTATCGTCTTGATGTTGGACACGATCGAGGTGCCAGCCATCCGTGGGTAGCCATGTCTCCTAAGCGGCAGCCTGCTGATTGACCCGACTGGCTTATTTACCTGCACACTCATTCGTACGTTAGTTTCCGAGGGTGGGGAGGGGGTGTCGTTTCCTCCCCTTATCTGTGAATACAAGTGGTGAGGTGTGTGAAGGTGTTGAGACATTCCCTTATGGCCCTTCCTCTCGTGTCCTGCCTCGTTGGTTTTGTAAAGGTGGCGGGTGCCAAGTCTATTCACCGATGTTTTAGGAATAGTGGCACAGAAGAGGTAAGGAGATTTTTCAAGTGGCTACCTGTGATGGAGTCCACGCAAGGTGGCTGTTCTGACCAAATAGTACTATCCGAACCTGTAAGGGAATGAATGGTGGCTCACCTCACAACAAAAGGGAACTGCTGGACATTCACATGGGTGTATTTGGAAACGTGGTTCCTTTGTCCAGCGGAAGCAACCCTAAGGCAACAAAGACAAGTCGAGAGGAGAGATTCGAAAGCTGTCCTTCGGCCCATAGTTATGCTGATTCTTCCTCACAAGTTCCCTCTGGGGGTGCGGCGATAACGGATAGAATAGTTCGGATTCCAGAAATGTGGGCATCGGAACCCGAGGGTGGAAGTGACTTTCAGCAGGATGCCAAGCCCAATGTTGCTGAGGATGTAGCTACCAGCAAGTCTTCTATGAGGGATGCCAAGCCCTGTCTTGACGACTTAGTTGGGATGTCAAGCCCTAAGACAAGAGAAAAAGGGAGAAGTGGGTGTCGGCAAATGGGTTCCGGCACCCAATTGTATTGGCGGACTTTGATGGGTTGCCAAGCCCTAAAGAGAGGGGACACTTGGTCAATTGCGACAAGTCAGGTATAAGACTGCCAACAGTCGGTGGAATCCTAAAATCTACCCTTCCCCTTTACAGGAGTCCGTATGCTTTTAGGACTTAGCAACCAATAACTTTTCTTCCTTTTCTTTTATATATGTTATTTTGTTCTTTTCCTTTGTCTCTTTCTTTTTCCTTTTCTGTTGAAGAAGGATTCTAGACACTGACTTTTCTTTTTCTTCATTTTTCTCTTTTTTTTGCTATTCTTTCTCTTTACAAAATAGAAGAAGGAAATACAACTGAATTGAAAAAACTATTAGCCCTCCTCACATGCTGTTGGCAAGCAAAATAACCCGATATTGTTGTAGTTGGGTCCAAGGGGAATACCTTACCTAGAGGGAGCCGAAGTTTGTGATCTCCCTCATTGTTGAGTGGCACTCGGGCTAGGTAAAAATGGGAGGTTGGATACTTATTCGGGGGGAGAAGTGATCTCCCACCGGTACTTCATAACCACTCAGAATCGGCAAAGACCATGGAGATAAGGACAAACCTAGATTACTAACTCTGTTTTGCCTTGACGCTATCGGAGTTAAATAAGTTGGGTGCTTGAGTTTTTGATGTAGAAACCCAGATGTAGTTGGTAACACTCCTGGGGTCGGTAGTTCATCCCAAAGGTCTAGATAGCACTTCTTGAGCCGGTGCCTGTTGCTACAAACTGTTCTCACCGTTGGTCGCGGATGCAGTTACCAGGTATGTCAGATGCGGTAGTCAATGGAAGGCCGGTTGTATAGTGGAGTGTGTAAGTATTGGGGCAACAGGCTGTGGATGAGGGCCGGGTCATTTGCTAGCTTCTTGGTGTTTCCTTTGATGGATGGTGACCCAGTCGTTTTGTGGTTCTAAGACTGAGGGGGGCACAGAGACCTTCCGATAGACTCAGACCCGAAAAACATACTAACTTTTGGGGCGAAGGTTTGGCAAGCTCCTTCAACCCTCTTCCTTTCTAGTACGGACGAGGCAGGATGACTGGAGGGCTAGACCTGCCTATCATGCGTGCATCGTGCGACATGTGAGTCATAGGAGGGGATTCACCGAGGAAACTAGCATACCTGTCAAGAGTTGACCTCTCGGTCAGTCGGTGGAGAGTCGGGCGAAGACGTCTATGGCCTGCCTGTCTAAAGGCCGTGGCTGTGATGAGCCCCAATTGAGTACGCAATGTGCTTGTCACGTACGACCGCGGGGAGCTGGCCACTTGGTCAGCTGGTGGGGCTTTGGTCTGAGACGTCGGTGGCCGGCATGTCTAAAGGCGGTGGCCATGATGAGCCCCGGTAGGTTACGTGACATGCTTGTCATGTACGACCGTGGGGAGCTGGCCTCTCAGTCAGCTGGTGAGGCGTCAGTCTAAGATGTCGGTGGCCGGCCTATCTAAAGGCAGCGACCGTGATGGACCCTGGTCGAGTACGCGATGTGCTTTGCCACATACGGCACGGGGAGCTGGCCTCTCGGTTAGCTGGTGGCCAGCCTATCTTAAGGCGACGGTCGTGATGAGCCCCAGTCGAGTACGCGACGTGCTTGTCACATGTGCCACGAGGAGCTAGCCTCTCGATGAGCTAGTGTCCGACCTATCTGAAGGCGACGACCGTGATGAGCCCCGGTAGGGTACGCGACATGCTTGTCACATACGGCCATGGGGAGCTGGCCTCTCGGTTAGATAGTGAGGCGTCGGTCTGAGACACTGGTGGCCTGCTTGTCTGAAGGCGGCGACCGTGATGAACCCCAGTCGAGTACGTGACGTGCTTTGTCACGTACGGCCATGAGGAGTTGGCCTGTCGGTCAACCAGTGGCCAGCCTGTCTGAAGGCAGTGGCCGTGATGAGCCCCAGTCAAGTACGCGACGTGCTTGTCACATGCGCCATGGGGAGCTGGCCTCTCGGTCAACTGGTGGCCAGCCTGTCTAAAGGCAGCGGCCGTGATGGGCCCTGGTCAAGTACGTGATGTGCTTGTCACGTACAGCCGTGGGGAGCTGGCCTCTCGGTCAACTTGTGGGAAAAGTCAGTGGTGGACATCGGCAACCGACCTGTCTAAAGGCGACGGCCGTGATGCACTCTGTTCACTTTATCTATGGGTAGAACTTCTTTAACTGTGACAAATTGACCGGGCCGAACTCTTGTTGTGTGGCCTCATCGAAGAGGTAGGTGGCCCCCTCACTGAGGGTCTTGGTGATGATGTATGGGCCACGCCAATTTGAGGAGAATTTTACCGTGGAGCCTATTGGGAAGGTGGCACGGAGGACTAAGTCATCGGGCATGAGGAGCCGGGGATGGACTTTCTTGCTGTATGCTCTTGCCATCTTCCGCTAATAACTCTGGGCATGGTCCAATGCTCTCAACCTTCTCTCATCCAGGAGATTGAGCTGCAGCAAACGTGATTCTGACCATTGGTCATCGGAGTCTGCTTCCTGCTTGAGGATGCGGAGGGATGGAAGCTCTACTTCCATCGGTAATACCGCTTCAGACCCATACACCAGCGAGTATGGTGTTGCTCCAGTGGCGGTCTGTAAGGACATCTAGTAGGCCCAGAGTGCGTACGGGAGGTGGTCATGCCAGTCCTTATGGACCAATGTCTTGTTAGCCTCTTCGACCGCTTCGTTCATCTGTGGCCTATAGGGGGACGCCCTTAGGTGGCGGATACGACACTACTCGAGGCAGCCTATAACCTGCTTGGCTGTAAAGTTGGTGCCGTTGTCGGTCACCACCTCTAAGGGTATGCCATACTAGGTGATAATGTGGTTGCGCAGGAACTTCTAGGTGGTGACTGCTGTGACTATTTTGTAAGATGCTGCTTCCACCCACTTGGTGAAGTAATCTATGGCCACTAGTATGTACCGATGTTCATTGGTGGCTGTCAGCTTGACCTTGCCTACCACATCCAAGGCCCACATGGAGAATGGCCAAGGGGAAGCCATGTTGTATAGTTCCTTGGGGGGCACATGGATGAGATTTCCATGAATCTGGCATTGGTGGCAACAACGAACGTAGGTTGTGTAGTTCGCCTCCATTGTACTCTAGTAATAGCCTTGCAACATGATCTTCTTTGCTAGGAGGATCCCGTTCATGTGGGATCCACAAACACCTTCATGGATTTCCTGCATAACCGTATGTGCCTCAGGTTGGGTCACGCACCGAAGAAGAGTCTGGTTGTGAGACCACTTGTAGAGCTGTCCCCCGCTGAAAACGTAGCTAGCTGCTAGCCTGGACAACGTACGTCGATCTTGGGTGGTAGCTTCTCATGGGAACTCCCCGGTTTCCAGGAAGGTTTGTACATTTGAATACTAGGGGAGGTCTTCTTGCTATGAGTTCCCCAGATCGTCGTCTGGGGACCTGGGGTTTGCATTTTCCGGTTCACCGACTAGGGTCGATTCTCAGTGTTGGTTGATTGTCTGCCAGTTGTTGGGGCGGCTAGCCGGATGCAAAGCCGCAGGTCCGACGTTTGCCTGCTTGGGGACTTCCGTGAGGTGGTAGATGTCCTCACTATAAGCCGGCTGATGAAGTGTTGTGACTTCTGTGGCTATACTCCAACCTTCCATGATCGTTACCCATGACGCCAGGATGGCCAAAGCGTCTACGTACGAGTTATGCTTGCGGCCAACGAGCTGGAAGTGGACAAACTGGAAGTTGCCCACCAATCCCAGTACGAGCTCCTGGTATGGCTGGAGCTTGGGGTCTCAGGTTCTCCACCTGTTGAGAGTCTGAGAGATTACCAGCATGGCGTCGCCGAACACACACAGATGGGTGACCTGGAGTTCCAATGCGAGTCGTAGTCCCATGACGCAAGCCTCGTACTCTGCCTCATTGTGTGAGCATGTGAAGGGAAGCCGCTTTGCTACAGGCAGCATCCGTCCTTGGGGATCCACTAGGACGACCCCCACCCCACGGCCTTTGGTGTTAACCGCTCCATCGAAGTACAAGGTATGGGATTCCGGCTGGTCTAGATTTGGCTCACCGATGGTGAAGACGGGCTCATCTGGGAATGAGTCCTCCAACGGCTGATAATCCGGCAAGGGCTAGTGTGCCAGCTGGTCGGCCATAGCTTGGGCCTTCATGGATTTCTAGGATACGTACCGGATGTCAAACTCAACAAGGAGCATCTACCATTCTACGCACCTGCCTACCAAGGCCAATTGGTCAAAGAGGTAGCGCAGGGGATCCATGCGGCTGAGCAACAAAATTGGGTAGACCACCAGGTAGTGTCGTAGCTTTTTCACCATCCAAACCAATGAGAGGTAGTATTTTTCTATCAGCTCATACCGTTCCTCTACCTCGATGAATTTCTTACTAAGGTAGTATATGGCTTGCTCGATTCTACCAGTAGCATCATGCTGGCCCAGCACTGCACCCATGGAAGAAGTCGTGACTGACATGTATAGGAAGAGCGGCCGCCCGAGATGAGGCTACAAGAGAACCGGCGGCTGAGACAGCTGCCGCTTGATGTGGTCGAAGGCGACTTCGCATTTTGCTGTCCACACGAAGCTGGCATTTTTCTTCAACAACTTGAAGAAGGGCTCACAAATGAAGTGCCTGATGTATTGTAGCCTTCCCAATAAGCTCCAGATCTACTGCTCCGTCTGTGGGGGAGGCATATCTAAGATTGCCTTCGCCTTGTCGGGATCTACCTCAATTCCCTGTTTGCTGATGACGAAGCTAAGGAGTTTTCTAGTGGTGGCCCCAAATGTTGATTTTGATGGGTTTAACCTAAGTTTGTACTTCCTTAGGTGCTCAAACAATCTTCTCAAGTGCTTGAGATGCTATTGATGAGTGCGCGCCTTCACCACCATATCGTCGACATAGACTTCAACTTCTTTGTGCATCATGTCATGGAAGAGGGTGGTCATGGCTCTTTGGTAGGTAGCACCAACATTTTTGAGCCCGAATGGCATCACCCTGTAACAGAAGACACCCCAGGGGGTTGTGAATGCGGTTTTCTCCTTGTCTTCCTCTGCCATGAGGATCTAGTTGTACCCGAAGAATCCATCCATGAAAGAATATACTCCGTACTTGGCGGCGTCATCTACCAAGACATCTATGTGTGGTAGTGGGAAGTCGTCCTTGGGGCTATCTTTGTTGAGGTCCCGATAGTCGACACACATGCATACCCGTCCATCCTTCTTTGGTACGGGTACCATGTTTGCCACCCATTCCGAGTAGAAGACCGACTGGAGGAACTGGATGTTCAACTACTTGTGAAGTTCCTCCTTCAGCTTCTGGGCCCATTCCTGTCTCATCCGTTGAGCTTTCTGCTTTACAGGGCGGGCTTCGAATTTGACGGGTAGTCAGTGGACTACTACCCATTCATCCAAACTGAGCATGTCTTCATAATCCCATGCAAACACCTCCACGAATTCTTGCAATAGTGCGAGGAGTTGTTGCCGGTAGGGTTTGGGTACCTCTTTGCTAATTTTTGTTTCTTTTCGATGCTGTTCGTCCCCAAGGTTTACAAGTTCAACTTCGTCAGTAGAAGTTATACCAGTGGACTCAGGCGATTGGACCCATGGACCGACCTCTTCAAGTTCCTAATCTTGCTGTTGGGAGCCATCAAGGTCCTCCAAGGATTGTTGACCCTCAAGTTGAAGGGGTGCTGGGTGATGAACCTGGCGGGAGCTACATCCGTGGTCTCCTAGCTGGGTGCCGAGTAGGTGCGCCGGCTGCCGATTAGAGATGGTGCTGAACCCCGGGAAGGCTCCAGAGGAGATGGCGATAGACTTGTCGTACCCGCCTATTTGAGGTGTCATGCCGTCGGGCTTCGTCTGCTACTCTGGCTGCCTAGCGCATGAGGAGGGGGAGGGGCAATGCCCCTAGTTCTGCCCCTATTGCAAGGACTGGCAGTCGTGTCAATAGGAGGGGGAACCCAAGTAGAGTCTCGGACAAGGATGCAGTGGGCTAGTCATGTCCACCTATTCGAGTGACCGCAACGGGGGAGGGGCAGAATGCCCCTAATTCTACCCCGTGACTTTGGCCAATATTCTACTTGTGGAAGGTGTTACCTTGATTAAGCAGGCTAGCTGTCCCAACTCCATGATGCGGCACCCCTACCGAGAGTTGACGGTTTTTGGATGATCGTACCGGTGACCAGAAGGTTCTCTACTGTTGTTCCCTGTGCCGAGCGAGATACTTAGTGTGATTGCCAAGCCTTGGCCGACTTGGTCGGGTTGCCAAGTCAGTGGCTGCTGAGGACACAGCTGCCAATGCACTCGTGCATGGGATGCCAAGCCCCTTTGTTGAAGCAGTGGGTTCCAGCGTGAGTCACCCAGAAGCCATCAGGCTTGCCTCTTGATGTTGATGACCTACAAGCCTGGAGTGTCCCCACCTTGGTCATTAGGTGGGTGTTGCGTTGCTAAGTGGAAGGGGAGGGGGATGGAGCGCACCTTGCTGTCCCCTTTCCTTGCACAAACTAGTCGGACGCAACGTCCGTTTCCAAAGTTCCTCCCCAAAGGATGGGCGATGGCGAGGGAGGTTGGTGAAGGGTTGGACCTTCACTGTTTGCCAGAGATTCTCTGAACAATCACAGCAAACCGTCTTCTGGCTCCTGGTCTGGCTGTGGGTTGTCATCCCAAGGCTCCATGCACGTGGACAGATAGTCAAAGGCGGTTGGGTTCTGGAGATTAGATGGTGAGGTGGCAGCTGACTTCGGCGTCGAGTGTTGCGACCAGGAAGATGCTACGGTGGCCACGGACTATCCTAGGTGGTAGTAATTCTCCGCCAGTATAATGATGACCTCCCCCTTCCACAGGAATTTGAGCATCCTGTGAAGGGTGGAAGGTATGATGGAATTTTGGTGGAGGAATGGGCAGCCCAGGATGAGATTGTAGCTTGGGGGAATGTCCACCACGTGTACCGGAACATCAAAGGCTACTAGTCCGATGATGAGGGGAAGGACAATCTTGCCTTTGGCTTCATGAAGAGTGTCGTCGAACCCTCTCATTACTTGGTCTGTGGGGAGCAAGTCTTGTTCTTTAATCCCCAACTTGTGCATGAGCTGTAGTGGGCACAAGTTTAGCCCTGATCCATCATCGATCATGACCATGGGGATGCAAAGGTCCTTATACTGTAACTTGATGTACAAGGACAGGTTGTGATCAGTCCCGGCCGGTGAGAGGTCCAAGTCCGAGAAGTATATGAATGATGGGACTGTCATTATGGCCACCATTCCTTCTATAGCCTCGGGAGTGAGGCCTTGGTTCACCTTTGCCACCTGCAATGCCCTAAGGAGGGTTTCCCGGTGCTCAGTGGAGGACCGGAGTAGATCCCATAGTGAGATGTCCGCCCATATCCCCTACAGCTAGATTGATAAGTTCGAGGGCAGCAGTGAGTGGGCAACTAGCATTGATGAGGCAGCTGCCGGTGGAACAAGCGGACGACTACCGATCGATGGCTGGCCTGGCACTCCCGAGATGGAGATCCCCCCATGGCGCGACTTTGGTTGATATACCTAGCCGGACCTGGTTATAGTCATGCATGCAGACGGCTATTGCTGGAATGGGGTGGAAGCTAGAGAGACGACTGCCTCCTTGCCCTTGCGCTGCTCGAAGGTGGACGTGGCAGGAGTAGACGGCGTGGTCGAAGGTGTGAACTGCGGCCTTGCCAAATGTGGTTGAAGCGGTGCTTGGTCCGTAGTTGTCAAGGAGACTGCGTTGGCTGGAGTGTTGGTCGAGGGAGTGAGAGTGGCCGCAGAGACCTTGGGGACTGGAGGCACCGCAGGGATGGCCGCTTTGACCGGGGTGGTAGGAGAGTAGAGGATTACCTTAGGTCAGGCTAGGACGACTGTCCTAGCACCCGATGCTCCTGACGAGGTAACCACAAGCGCTACCCGAACAAAGGGTTTCCCAGAAGACAGGGGTGGCCCTTGTTGCAATGTAGGTTGTGGAGACTGCTTCCTCCATCAGTGGTTGTGGATAGTGAGGATGGAGGATTGCAATTGTTGGTAATATGGCTGAAGCTCCTCTAGCATCAACGAGGTGTGGATCACACGGATGAGGTCGACCGGGTTCAACTAAGTGGTTCTGGCTCCTAGCGGCCGTGTTGAAGGGAGGGATCTCCTTGTCCCTTGCCCGCGTCTAGCTGGATACATAGACACAGGCTGCATAAGCTGGAACCCTTCAAGCAGATGCCGTCTCCTGGCACCCGGGAAGACAGTGTTCACCTGGGAGTTTCCCGTATGATTTGGGAAAGTCTACTGGCTCAGCTCGGGAGATAGGGGAGGCTATTGAAGCTTGATGGTTCCCGAGTTGATGAGACGCTGGATAGCCTGTCTCAACATCCGACAGTGATCAGTTGTGTGGCCAGCAGATTTGTGATACTCGCAGTACTGCTGCGGTTGTACCAGGAGGGAAGAACAGCCGAGGGTGGTCGGACAAGAGGGAGCATGAGCAGCGTCTACGCCCTACGGAACACCTGGCTCAGTGGTTCTGTTACACGCGGCTGCTGCAGTTGCGGGGGCAGATGGCGTGGCTACCGTAGTTGCTGCTAGACGAGGTGATGTTGGTTAGCGCTCGTTTGACCCCCATTTTGCCCCTGGTTCCTTTGCCGAGTGGATCCTAGGGCCGCTGCCTACCATTGTCGTGACATCGGCGGCTCGGGTGCAGGTGCGACTGCTGGTGGTGGAGCCCTTGGCCTCCACGGCTGCTGATTTGGGGCCGCTCGGGTGGTGTAGACTGATTGCTGAACCGAGGTGATGGTCGGCGGACAATACTCTTGGGCCGGGGCGTGCACCTACTGCAGCTGATATGGCGGGGGCGCGACTGCCACTACCGTCACGGGAGACGACTGCACATTGTCATTCCTTCGGAAGCCGTGATTGTTGCCCGTGCTGTCACCTGTGACCAGCGGCCTAGGGCGGATATTTCCTCCAATGTTGGCCCCAAAAGGAAGGGCCGAAAATCCTCCTGACTTTAGGAACCCCTCTAGGCGGCTGCCGGCCTTGATCAGCTGGGAGAACATGGTTTATGATTGAATGCATAGGAGCACTGCTAGTGATGGCTGAGTGCCCTGTACAATCATGTCCAAGGAGTCTTCCTCAACTAGTTTGTCCCAGATTTGAGACGCCAGGGCCCTCCATCTGCCAACGTAGCCATTGAACGGCTCATTTTCTCGTTGGCGGAGGCTACAGAGGTCCTCCAACTTGGGTGCTAGGTCCAAGTTGTACGCGTACTGTTCCTAGAACATGTACGCCAGGTGCTCCCAGGTATACATCTTTGTCAAGTCGAAGGACATGTACCATGATAGTGCAGGTCCTTGGAGAGATTTCTGGAATAGCCTGACGAGGAGCTTCACCTCGTGTTGCAGTGCCGCCATTTCTCCGCAATAGGCCCAGAGGTGCGCACAGGGGTCACCGTGCTCATTGTATTTGACCAATTCGGGCATCTTGAAGTCAGGAGGGAGCATCACCTCTGGATAGAAACAGAGGTTCTGGAATGAACAAGAGGGTTCCGACGGGCCGGGCCTCATGTTCTGAAAGGACGCTTCCAATTCGGCTATCCTCTGGAGTAGTTGCCCCTGCAGGTCTGGCATCGGGGCGATAGTAGCAGCGGCCGCCGACTGCAGTGGCAGCTGAAAGAACTGACCCGCCACAGGGGTGGTGACGACGTCATATTCTTCAGTCTGTGGCATCTCCGGGACACGGACAATTGACCTGGGTGGGATTATCGAACTAATCCCTTGCTGTTGGTAACGAACCAACTAGTGAGCCAGGAGAGTCTGCTCAAAATGTCCCGGTCAGGGCGGCTGGAAGGCGTTGGCCCCTTCTATGCCCTCCGTATTAGAGGGCGGCTAGTAGGATGGGCTGGTGTTCCACATGGGAACTGGCCTACCACCTTCAGTGCCAGCAACTGCAGAAGCAGGCGGCGCAGGATGCGACGTGACATTGTCAAATGCCACAGCCGTAGACAAGTCTGGCACCCTAGGTTGATCCATAGCTCTAGCAGGTACAACGATCGGCCTAGTGAAGTTCGTCCTGGTGACGATAGGTGGTGGTGGGTCGAGAACCACGGACAGTGGCATAGAGGCTATGCCCTCTTCGAGTCTCCCCAGCGAAGTCACCAAAAATCTATACCCTCTCTTTCATCTAGCTATCACCTGGAAACCCATGGGGTTCTCAACTCTGCCAGTGGATGGATTGAGGTACAAAGAATTGAAAGGTGTTTGTGTGAGCGTATCACCACGCAAGGCAGATGGCTCATTAAACGGAGTTGCCACCTTATTTTTGGGTAAAAAAAACAAGGAAAACCAGATGGGGACGTGTCCTTCCACCATCGAAATGATAAAACCGCAAGAATGACATAAAATTGCTTAACGCTATGCGAAACATAAGAGAACTGGATATGGGACTAAAGGTACTATTGGGGAAGGTGTTAGGCACTCGCAAACAACCTGGGCAATCTTGGCCTCTCTTCGGCTCTAAAACAGAAAACCACGACAGTCAGCCCAGCTACACCTGGCCTCATCCTGGAAGACTTTCTAGGGGATCGGGGGAGCAGCTTCGCTTCCCCCAGCAATTGGGGACCGTCGGGGTGTACATACTCATACATACGGATGGCCGGCATAGGCAAAGACGCATGCCGGCGGCCTCATCCCGAAAGCCTTTCAAAGGCATCGGGAGGGCAACTTTGCTTCCCATGGTAAAAGGGGAACCGTCGGGGTGTACATGCTTGTACACCCAGATGGCCGACGTCGGCAATGATGCATGTCGACGGCCTCATCCCGGAAACCTCCCCGGGGGCATCGGGAGGGCAGCCTTGCTCCTCCCGGTAAAAGGGAATCATCAGGGTGTACATGCTCGTACACCTGGATGGCCGGCATCGGCAATGATGCATGCCGACAGCCTCATCCCGAGAACCTTCCCGGGGCATCGGGAGGGCAGCTTTGCTCCTCTCTGTAAAAAGGAACCATCGGAGTGTACATGCTCGTACACCCGAATGGTCGGTGTCGGCAATGACGCATGTCGAAAGCCTCATCCCGCGAACCTTCCCAGGGCATCGGGAGGGCAGCCTTGCTCCTCCCAGTAAAAGGGAATCGTCAAGGTGTACATGCTCGTGCACCGAGACGGCCGACGTCGACAATGATGCATGCCGACGGCCTCATCCCAAAAGCCTTTTCGAGGCGTCGGGAGGGCAACTTTGCTCCTCCCGGTAAAAAGGGAACTGTCGGGAGGGCAACTTTGCTCCTCCCGGTAAAAAGGGAACCGTCAGGGTGTACATGCTCGCGCACAGATAGCCGGCGTCGGTAATGATGCATGCCAACGGCCTCATCCCGGAAGTCTTTACGGGGCATCGAGAGGGCAGCTTTGCTCCTCCCGGTAAAAGGGAACCATCGGGGTGTACATGCCCATGCCCCTATATGGCTGGTGTGGCAATGATGCATGCCAACGGCCTCATCCCGAAAGTCGTTCTAGGGCATCGGGAGGGCAACTTTGCCTCTCCCGACAAGGTAAGCGAGAAACAGATGAAAACGTGAATATAGACGTCGTAGCCCCCGCAACAAACTTCTAGCTGGAAAGCCAAAGGTTTGGTGGGTCTACTCATCGACCTACTGGACATCTGGGTCTGGGACCGAATGTTTACCCGATTTGCCTCCTCAACCTCCGAGTGTAGAGATTTCTACACCAAGTCCCGAGAGACGGGAGAGGCGGACACCTTTAGGGAGACGGCCATCTCTAAGACGGCCATCTCACATGTGCCCTATAAATAGTGTTGTAACGAGTTGAAGTGAGAGAATTGACAACTTGTGAGTGTTTTGCAAGAAAGCTTGTTGGCTATGCAAAAGAGCGTGTGTGCAAGTGAGTGTGTTTTGCGAGAAATCCTGTTGGCGGCGCAAAGAGAAGAAAGCACTAGCACCCCTATGAAGTAGGTAGTTTGCTAAACCACGTAAAATCCTTATGTCACCTCCTTCTTCTCTTCCACCTTGTGTTCTTCCACCCACAATGAATAGCAAGAGAGAGCGAAAGTGTTCCCATTGGTGAGCAACCTAAGAAGACACATGTTGTTGGGACACATACAAGTTGAAATGCATCAGGCGACCAAAGGCAAGGTCGTGATTTTCCCAACAACAGGGTGCATAGGTGATTTATCATCGTGCTCACTTATACAGTGCAAACACTACACCTTGGTTCAACCAAATGATGGATGGATCTCGATATATTGGACAAGAGAGGGAATATGCATCAGCAAACTTCTTAATGGTCCCTTTTTTGCTTTTCCTTGACACATCAAGGGAGACAGGAGCATTGGTGGTTAGGTTTGCTTGATCAAACCCTAGTAAAGTTGTTAGACTTTACCTACCTTTTCATCGCTTTCAGTCTAAAAGTGTGACTTTCCTTAAATTGTTCTAACAAGCAATTCTAGCCTTCTCATTGGTCACAACCAATTCGAGGAGACACCAAACACCGGTTAAAAGAACTTACTTTTGCCCCGTAAGAATAGCACACCAAAAGACATCTATAGGTGGTATAGGAAAGTCTACCCTCAAATGTAGCAGATTTGATGAAACGCAATCCTGTACATGGGCTGCACAAATAAAAAATGAACTGGTCAGGGTGCCAGCTGGTAGGATTTGGCTACCGAATGTGGCTAGTGATAGGAGAAAAGTCACTGGTCCTGGATGGACCATAGGAAGGACTTGACAGCCTTGATGGCAGTGGCAATCAAGGGGCTTTTACCCCTTGACAAGAGTTGCCAACAGCTTGGAGAAGGCAGGAAATAGGGGGTGGGGTCCAGGAGGGTTGATTGGCGGTGGTTGGCTAGTGGTGGGGAGAAGAGGACGGCTGCCCTAGGGCTCGAGCCTGGGCTCTTGTACCATATTGAGACGGATGACGGTGAAAAATAAAGATTAGATAAGCAAGTGATGAAAATACAAAAGTGCAAACATACCATTTAGCCAAATATCTTATCACTCATATAATACTCTCACAAAAAAATATATATATATATATAATACTCTCACAGTATCCATCAAAAAGTTCATCATAAGTGCCTAAGAAATCAAATGGCTGCTAGAGGTCTTGCATGGCGCGTAGGTTGCCACAACCATACAAGTTATCACATAGTTAAAAAATGACAAAATCAATAATTTGTAGAAATGAAGTTTTCCATTCACTGAAACTCATATGCTACTTGTATATGTCTGCTTGTCATTTAATGCACTTCCTCTTGCCCGACATGGAACTGTTTTTTTTTCTTTCATTTTCCAAAAAACTTTTAGGTTGCAATCCCTCTGAATCAGTAAGGACGGTCAATGCTTCTGCAAGCAAGGTTAATCCTGCAGAAAAGTATATTCAGATTGTTTCGTTGGATGATCACAGATTTTGGTACATGGGTTTTCTAAAATACGAAAGTGCCGTGAAGCATATATCTCCAAGAGCCATTGCCTGTTCAGGACCTCAACGGTAGGGTGTCATGGATTCACTGGTTTGGTATGGATATATTACATGAAAATTGACGTATATTAGCAGCTTGACAGAGATCTCTGTTAAAGAATATTTCTTTTGTTTCATGGCCTTGCTATTCTGTATATGTTTTGAATGCTTTAGTCGTCTCTTCTTTGTTAAAGAATATTGTCAACAAGACCTGAATGTTCCTGAAGGTACGTGTTTCGTTTCGTCTCACAACTGTGGTTATTTTTGATGAAGATGGGACTATGGCATTTCCATTTGCCTTACTTCTGTTTGTATGCTATGTACATGGTACAAAAAAATTAAATTCGATGTGTTCATTTATTTATGGCTGCTATGCTGTGATTCGTCTTAGCAGTATTCTGTGAATGTTGCAGCACTGACACGATTTATGATTTGTAGTTCATTTGTATTGTATCAGTCAAATGATATGCATGGTTTGATCGTAGTAGATCCAGAAAAAAAAAGTAAACTTTTTAATTGTTATACTGATTTCTTTATTGATACGTACGTTGAACTTGTAAAATGTGTCATTATTTACCCTAAAAACCCACATGACATGCATCCCCAAGACCTTTCAAATTGTTGGCATACATGATCATAAATCCATTACATATCGTCTATGCAGCACCTTTGTGTTTCTCTGAGAATGCTTCTCTTGTCGTGAAGACGAAGGAAGAGGAGCTCTCAAAGAAAAAAATTTAAAATTTAAGGTTTAAGATTTAAGATACAAACACAGAACCATTGCCATTATTTTTTTTAAAAAAAAAGAGTGAGGTGAAAGCATGTGACCTTGTAAAAAGACAAGATATTTGTACGCTTGTAAGGAGTGGGCCACCAATCCTGCTAAAATAAATATATAAGCAATCCAATATTGTTTTAAAAAAATTTAATAATTAAAACGAATCTTTTGAATACAATTTCTTTTTTGAAAAATAGTGGTGTATTAAACAAGAGAATACACAAGGTCTATGACCAAAATACATGTTACCAAAAGAGATATCAAAAGTCTTGTGATCTTCAACCTGATCAACCCACTGTCCAATGGAATCAGCTTGGGCCAATGCTGGTGAAGAACCTTCTGCAGGTAAAATAAAACGAAATGAATCAACAGTACCTAATTGGCAATCTTAAAACACAGTTATGTTTAGCATACATTAAAAACTCTTTAATATCTTGAAAATTGGATTGATTAAAAGGTTGGATGGTAATATTCCAAAACTCTCACAATATTACAATCTATATATAAATAAATGCAGGGATGATTTGATGGAGGAATTGCAAAACGAACAATTAATATCACCCAACCAACCCCTCTTAACCAAATTTGCTTTTGTTAGAATATTATCATTCAATAAGAATCATAAAAAAATTTTGATTTCCTCATGAGCAACTGTCTTCCAAATAAATTTACAAGCTCTCTCCCTTAAACCACCATTGGATAAAAGAATATAACATGATTTACATGAGTAAATACCAGAGTTAGATATCGACCAATTAATGCTATCCTAACCATTCAATAAATGAATGTTGGATATGAAATCAACAAAAGTTGTAGTTTCTGTATACTCAATATGATGTATGATCCTATTCATAATCATCTCAGATTTAAAAAAAGAGATTGCTTTTTTAACCAAAATTTTAAGATTATTAAACATATGAAAAATATTAGGAAAAACATCCTTCAAAATGTAATGTTGAGCCCATTTATAGTACTAGAATAAAGTATTGGCTGGATCACCAACTTGAAAAGAGTAAAAAGGTAAAAATAAGAAAAAGTATCTTTGACGATTCTCCACATGGTCGACAGATTAGAATGCACTTATTCCCCTAGAGAAAAATTTTTCTTTAAGAATATGAAAATTAGATGAAATACTGTAAATAATAATTTACCTTTCAAAGCCAAAGCACAATTTCTAAGGTTTACAATATCCAAACCCCCAAAACGTTTGGGTCGCCATAAAGAATTGCAGTTTGCTAAATGAATCTTGTTTTTATTGGAAAAATTATCTTTTGAATACATTAATCTTGCTGAAAAGAATCTCACCTTCTTTCAATAACTTATTTAAAGAATTAAAAAATAATTGTATAATTAGTTAAATTATGTTAAAATTTTGAAAATTAAGATATTTCGATCAAAGACCAGCACACATTTAAATTTAAACAAAAATTTTCTCGTATATTTTTAATAACCTGATAATAAATTTTATACAATCATTTATGCCTTATACCTTTCCAAATACTTTTAAAAACCACAATTATGTCATCCCTTATTTCCAACAACAATTCGCAGATACATTATTAAAGTGATAGTTTGATGATTATAAAAATTTCTTATACTTTAAAATTTTAAATTTAAATCTCCGCTCACATTTTATAAATTTACAACTTAAAGTCCATTTGTACACATTAGAAATCTAAGAAACGAAAATTAAGGAAAACGAAAAGGAAAACTTTTTAGGACTGTTCATGTATGTTATAGAAATTTTAAAAAATAATTAATTTAAAAAAAATTATAAATTTTATATATTTTAATATTTTAAATATAATTTTATATTTTTTTTATAACCACAAGTTTAGTAATAATCAAAGTAAGTTAGACAAGATGTACAAGATTAGAAAAAGTGTGTTATAATGAAATTGCTATCAACTATAGGAATTTTCTTAACTCAATAGATAAAAAATGATGAAAAAAATTTATATTTATAATAATGAAAAAATTTAAAATATCTAGGATACATAAATACCTAAATATGTAAAAAAAAATTAAAATTTTCCTTTAGTAAGTTTTTCAACGTACACAAATCTCTTTGTATCTTTCAATCTCGCTCAATACTTTATGTCCAAGAAAAAAATTGAAAAAATTGAAAAAAGTTTTTCCAATTTTCTTAGCATTTGTGTACTTAAAAAATGGGAAAATGTTTTCCCCATTTGTAATAAATATTTATATCCATATGGAAAAAAATTTCAAATCTCAAATCCTCTAAATTTTTTTTCCCCAAACCCTCCTCTCTCTCTCTCTCTCTCCCATGCACATCCCACATCCAATCTCTCAACTTCCATCAAACTAGCTTTGGCATTTTTTTGATGTTATTTTTGATACAAGTTGTTGATTACTATTATTTATTAAATAAATATATTATTATCAAATAGATACATCATATATCTATAATATATCTTTTTTTCAATATGTACATAATGCATTATATTTTAAGTATGATTTTTGTGCTATAAATGTATTTCTCCAATTAAAGTATATGTAAATGTATTTCTCTCAAAAAAAAATTATGATTGAAGTATTTTATATAAATGTATTGATACATTTGAATTGTATAACATTATGTAGTTCATTCATCATATAATATTTGATGATTTTTATGTTATTATATAAGTTTATGATGTATCATAAAATATATTTTTTTCATTTTCTATAAATTATACAAACACTCAAAAAATATTTTTCTTAACATACACAAATGTTAAAAATAAAAATAAAAAAAATTTAATTTTAAATTTACAGTAAAAATTATTTTTCAAATTTATCAAATTTTTTTTAAAAAAGTTTCCACCCTACACAGACAAACCCTGTATATCCATCGAAAATGCAAATATTTCCGAGCACGGTAGAGGTTACTTTTTGCAAAGCCCATCATTTGCAACGTTGCCGTGGGGTCCTACGCCTGATAAATGATGCGTGCTCGTGCCGCAGGGGAGAGGCCCTACCTCAGATCATCTGTCATAATTGTATACACTCCTCTCGCTTGGTTTATTCTTTTTACCCTCTGCAGCATTGAGAGTAAGACACGTACTGAATCCCTCCCTGTGGACTCTGCAGAGGAGATGTTAAATCGGGTGTTTTCCATGGTCGAGGGCAGACGCAGAGCAGAATCGCAGATCCGCCTTCCTTGCTCTATAATGTTGTCATGGCTCGTTTCCAGATGCATGCGTTGGCGCAGGGTGAAGAACAAGACGGTCCCCCCTCGGCAAAGGCCCAGTCTTTCTTGAAAAAATTATTACTTTAACATAATTCTTTGTAAACTCCGGAAAAAAAAAAAGTTAATTATAAGTTTTTGTTGAAAGATCTTTAATACTTAAGATATTAAAAAAATAAACCTTACATAAATATATATATATTGGTCAAGGCACAGATGGAAGCATGCTCTAACTTGTCATGATGGCATTGGAGTACAAATTCAGGGCATGGCAAAAGCAGCAACTTTTTCACTCGGCTTTGAAAGTTGATAAGCATTTGAAGGGAGGAAGGAGGAAGGAAGCTCTACCCGTCTTTTGAAATTTCCAATGGATCGATGAAGCTGCATATATATGTATATATATATATATATATATATATATATTCATTGGCATCCGAATAATAAAGTGGCAAAACCATCGATCGATCTCTCTACATTGGAAAACAAAAGTCCCTGCTCATCATGCATGCCGTGCCTTTTGAATGCCTTATCTTTTTCTTTTACCCCGGCCTGCCCAGAACTTTAGCATGTACATGTTTTAATCTCTCGATCCTATTTCGATCAGTTCCAAGCATATCTATATATAAAAATATGAATGTGCGTTGTTATTTAAATCAAAAGTTCAAGGCAGGCCCAGAAAACAATTAAGGGAGCTGAGCCGAGCCTTTGGTAAGTGAAGGGACCCTCCCTCATAAAGTATATGTGTACGTATTGGAGGGACGACCGACCTCACCCATAATTAGCTGTCTGGATGATCCGACGACTAATGACTAGTGTTTAATTTGTATTAGATTTAGGTTTCATCTGATATGATTCCTACGTAATCAAAAATTACTTTTAATGTAATGATGATGTAAAAAATTTTAAAATTATTTTATTTTATTTATTTATTTATTTTCGTTTGATATAAGATTTTTTTTTTCTATTTTAAAGAATGGACGTGCGTCAATGCATGTCAGCTTCCGGGTGGGATCCAATGCAAAAGTGAAGCAGAATGGAGGGAGGGCCGAGGGGACACGTCCAGTCCAATGCACAACCCACAAAACACCGATCCACCCAGGTGGAGCCCGTCCCACATCATCCATCATCATCAGTCAAGTCAACTCCCCCTGCGAGCAGTGTGTGGAAACCCCACCCTCCTCCATCGATGTTCTCTTGTGCTTTGGGTGCATTTGCTTGTAACTCGTGATATTTATCTTATTTTAAAAAATATATAATTTAGAATATAAGTATTTTAATATAAAATATTAAAATTATTTAAAAAATATTAATGTAAAATATCATAATATATAATAAAAATAAAAATACATAATAATTATTTCGTAAACAAACATGACCTTAGTTATCACACACAAATATTAATAAACAACCTTGTAATTATCACACAAAATATAGCCATCCGTTGTAATACGTAGGCTTTGTTTATTTTCGCATTTTTACTGTATACTTCAATTTTTCATTATATATTATAACGATTTATAATAATATTAAATAAATAATTTTAATATTTTATATTAAAATACTTATATTATAAATCATATAATTTTTTTAAAATATAAATATCATCTTACTTAATTCTATCTATTAAACAAATACATCAATATATAGTAAAGGAAGTTAGCAGATGTGGTGGGGGCACTGATGGATTGAATGGACGACTCAATTTGTTTTGGAGAGATCGAAGCTGCTGCTACGCGATCGATCCAAGCACGTACTGCATGGCATAGGCCGACCTACGTACGTACATGTTTTAAAAAGACGGCGCCCTAATTACTTGCATGCAAATTGATGCGTAGGCGGCGGCTGCAGGAGTCGATCGACAACGTACTACCACAACTCGATTATATATGTATGTATACATACGTACGCGTAATTAATTAGACGTACATTAATATTAGAGCCAGCTAGCTACGAATTGCATAATAAACCAAAACACGTACAAAGAAATCGATTAATTAAGTAGATCGAGGAATCGTCGACATAAGATACGCGCCTACAGCACAATTAATTAAGGAGAAGCAGAAAGGGAGTACGTAGATACGTGAATATATATATAACTTGAAGACGAATCTTAATTAATCAATTATCTTGTTAAATTATATTGATCCAACAAACAACAAGCTAAACCCTACCTACACCCTCATCGATGGATCTATTGTTGTTGTTGCTGTTGCTGCTAAACCATACAACCTAGTTCATCCGTCGATCTGGTGTTGCTGCTGCTGCTAAACCCTGGCCAGCTGAAGTACTTGCACCATTGATCCATATATGCATGCCATCAATTGATTTCTGTGTTGGCAAAAATTAGGGTTTCTTGCCAAGTGTGTTCTTGTTGTTGTGCAACCACACCTTGAGAACTTGCCGCCTGACCCCGATCTCCGAGCAGAACTGCTGCACCTCCGCCTCATCGTGCTTTTGGATCCGCCACCCCAACCTCTCAGCGAACCCCAGCATCCTGTCCTTCTGCTCCTGCGTGAACTTGGTCCGGAACCTCTTCTTACTGTTGCTCCCCCGCGCGGACACGCACCCCGCCGCCACCATCCCGCCGCCGAACACTCCACCCGGGTTCCACATGTCCACCTCCCCCTCGTCCCTGCAGCTCCCACCCCCCCCGGATGTTGACGGCAGCGCCAGCGGTGGCGCCTGCAGGTGTTGTGCTCCGGCTGCGATGTGGTAGAACATCCCTGCCGGCGCCCGATAGTAAGGGGAGAGCTGGTGAATGCTGCCGGCGGCGGAGGAGGGGCCGCATTCGCCGCCTACGCCCATCATGTTCATGACGCCACATTCCACCTCCTTCCTGTGGAAGTTCCTGTGGCAGCCGCAGGCGGCGCATTTAAGGGCGTCCAAGGTGCCCTCTTCTCCAGCCGGCATGAACTCGCCGCATCCGTCTACGGTATGGCCCCCGATGCTCACGGCGTGGTTCTTAAGACACTCCTTGTACTTGCCACCACCCTCACCCCTCTTTCTCCCTGCACCACCACCACCGCCAGCTCGATCGTGGGTTGCCATGGGCGCCACAGCGGCAGCTCGATCGGTTCCGGTGGCGGCAGTAGCAGCAGCACCCACTTGCATGCCGGCCATGTCCTCCTCTCGGTCGTCGGAAAAATCCATATTTAGCAGCCAACAACCTCCGGTGACTGGGATGGGCTTGCTTGAAAGGATCGATTATGGTGTTAATCCACATGCACTTTCTCGAGGTGGGGGAGGAGCTGGTAAGAAGAGCCGGCAGCATAGCTAGCTTGCTTCTTAAATATAAGAAACCAACCCCAATTTGATCTGATCTGCTTTGCCCTCGCCCGCCATTTTCTTCTTTTCCCTTTTTCTTCTGCTTTAGTTAATTGCCAAAGAGACAGACATATGGATGTCGTGCGTGCCATACCAGCTCGAAAGAAAGCAGCAGAGGTGAGCAGGACCGCAGGTACGCGGTAACAGCAGTTGGGTGACTACCGCCCTTTTTACAGTTTTACCGCGTGCAACATTTTATTTTTGAGAATGACCTCTTTACTTAACACTTACTTATCTTCCTTTTAAGAATCACTAATTTTTATTTTTCAATACACTTCTTTTATTATTCTAATTTAAAAAATAATTAATCTAGAATCACTTATGAAAATACTTCCTATGTGAAGATTCAAATTCAACATTTTAAGATTTAAAATAATTCTCACAACTATAGCATACCACTTCAGTGATTACCACGTGCAACATTGCCGACGCTGTTTGATTTTTTGGTTGAAGTGAAATGACCAAGCCGATCGGTCGTATGTTTCTGGGCTTCAAGTGCTTGTTTCTGTTTAATTTGTTTCTTTCTTGCTTAAGTTACGTTGTTGTTTTTTTTTCTGTGAAAACACCATATATATGCTAAACTCGTCTGAAATTAATTTCAGCAGTGCGCCTCAAAGTTTTAAAACCATCTTGTGCTGAAATTATTCTTCTCTAGTCCGTGTGCACCTGGACGTTAGTTTTGCCCAAGTTTCTACATGCACATGGTACATATATTGGATGAAAATTCAAATTGATGGAGTAAGACCTATGGAGTGCTCATGTCTTCTTCAAAATCTAGGTTGTAGCCGCTCTTATATATATAAGGTACATATATGGGTGACTTTACCTTCATCCATGTAGAACTATCTTAGATGTAGATCTGATAGGTACCTACTGTACAGGATGTACCTACAATAGCATATTTGTGTTTAAATTCCTTGGACTCATCAAAGGTAACATCCTTTGCTTGAATTACTTTCTTGGTCATATCATTCCATTACTTGTAACCAAAGTAATTTGTTTCATAGCCAATGAAATAACATTTCTGTGCCTTAGGATCTAACTTGTCCCTCTTGTCACTATTAATGTACATATAGGCAAGAGATCCAAACACCTTCAAGTGAGCATAGCTAACCTTCTTTCCTATCCACTTCTCTTCTGGAATCTCCAATTTGAGTGGAGCTGTCCTCGATTTATTAAATAAGTTGTTGTACCATTTGCTTCAGCCCAAAAACTTTTATTAGGTAAACCTACATGAACTCTCACGTTCTTGGCCCTTTGATTTAGGTCCTATTCATCCTCTCAGTAACCTCATTTTGCTGTGGATTTCCTGCAATAGTCCTCAGTTATCTGATTCCATGCTTCTCATAGAAATTCTTAAACTCATTGCTATCATATTTACCACCATTATTAGATTTTAGGTACTTTACTTTTTGACCAAGTTCAGTTTCAACTTCTTATTTTCACTTCTTGAAAGTGGAAAACACCTTTGACTTGTGCTTCAGAAAATAAATTCACACCTTCCTTGTACAATCATCTATGAAGGTGATATAATAATTGAAGCCACCAATGGAGCTAATTGGGGCTAGTCCCCATACATTAGTATGCACCAATTCCATCCTTGACTTCTTCATATCTTGAGGCTTCTTTGAAAAATTGACTTTTTTCTATTTTCCAAGAATGCAGTCCTCACACATCTCCAAGCTTGCTCACTTGAGCTTTGGAAATCTTCCCTTTGGAGCTAACACCTTTAGCCCTTTATCACTAATGTGCCTCATCCTCTTATGCCATAAAGCTGAATCTACAAATACACTAGTTGTCTACCTAGCTAGATGCACCTTGGTTCCCTTAGCAACCACCATAGTGTTGACCCCTCATCCTTGGAGTTATTCAACCTGACATCTTGTATAGTTCAAGCCAAACCTTCTAGCCTGTCTATATACTTTGGGCCAAACGTTATGATCTATATGTATCGTTTAGGCCAAACGTTACACCCTTTGTGGACAACCGGGAGTCGACTATCTGCCCTACATGTCACCTTGTGAGCTAGCAAGGCATCGATCGTCTGCCCCGCGTGCCACCTTGCGAGCCAGCTAGGGCACCCTAGAATCTATCGTCTGGTTTCCAGATTTCTCGGTTGAAATCCATGCTTCCTGGATGGCAGCCCTGTGCCGTGTTCCACCCCATGTGTAATGGCTAAGTCCAAACCTTATAGTCTGCACGTGTTATCCAGTAGCAGACCTTCTGGCCTTTCCTTTCCCTTTCATTGGGTTATCCCTGACATAGAATTTAGTCTGTTGTGTTAGCTTATTATCCCTTATTTCTCCCTTCATTGGGTTATCCCTAACACAACAAACTTAGTCTGTTGTGTCAGCTTACTATTCCTTCTCTACATTGGATTACCAGAAGTTCTGCTACCAAGATGACACTTTCGTTCCAACCCCCTTAACATAACGGAAGGCCCACTAAGGTAACTAGGGGCATTCTACTAAGACAGAATACCCCTACTTAATCTTTACTTTGCTGGTTGTTCACCTTTTACATTTTCCAACTGCATACACTGCATGCATTAGTTGGATCAAACACTTCTTGCAACCACCAATCAGCTTAGGTTTGCAAGGAGAGAGGGCTCATCAAGGTAAGTAGGACCTTCCCCCACCAACTAGCCTTTTAGCTAGCTCTTCACCATCGAAATTCCAGATTACATACCTAAGTTTCGCCACCTTCAGTCAGATTTCGAGTCCTACCCAAACAGAACCCAACATATTTGCTTTACACCTGGATGTTTGCTCTTTGCTTGTAGATGCCAGCTCAAGCCTTAGAAGATGCTATCTAGGTCTTTGGGATGATTAACCATCCCCTTTTGAGAGTGCCACCACAACCTTCACATAGGTTACCCTACATCCACAAGGTTAGGTGCTAGGAAGGAGTATGATCGATCGACCAACCAGCTGTGTCACGTTTCCCATGTCCCATGGGCAAGACTGGCATCGAGCATGCCTATTTCAGGACTTCACCCACATTGGGTCTCTCGCCTCCCTAGGTGAGTGTCCTAGCCATTTTCCTTCTTGTAGTCCCAATTTGAGTGCCACCAGCAACAGGGGAGTCATTTGCCACACTCCCTTTAGGTGAGGAAACCCCTTGTGTTGGGAAAAATGACCACACCTACCGGTGCAAGGTGCAACTCAACTCGTCATGCATCCCAACAATACATGTCTTCTTGGGTTGCTCATTGACAGAAAACACACTCTCTCGCGTTGTTCATCGTGAGTGGAAGAACACAAGTGGAAGAGAAGGAGGAAGAAGAAGGAGGTGACATGGTGATTACGTGGTTCAGAAAATTGCCTACTCCATGGGGTGCTGGTGCTTTCTTTTAGGTTGCACCGCCACTTGCTCTTTCGCCCACTCATTACAACTGGTTATAACCCTATTTATAGGGAACATAAGAAACCTTAATCTTAGCATTACAAATGACCCTCGAAGTCATCGACAACCGACATTCAAAAGGACACTGCCGAATAACCGGAACCTTCTTCTACCTGCATGCCTTCTCTAGCTACACCTAGTCTCCAATTGGTTTCGTGTTAGAGCGACCTGATTGTTGGACTTCTAAGTCGGCATCCAAATGACCAGTTGGTGAACCTCCCACCATTTTGTTGATCCTCACTATCCGGCCTTCGCCTAGTTGAGTCTGGATCATCGGCCTGCAACCCAGATTCTATTTGCTACTTAGCGAATGACTGTCTCTACACTACAACCTCAACAATCTCTCACTTGGAGACTGTCTTCCGGATAATCTCCTGGATTCCTGTAGCACTTTTTGAGAGTTCCGTAACCAGCACCCGTCTCCATGCTTTACACCTCTTGAAGACTGATGAGACTCATGCAGAGTCTCAACTTCTTCATTGTCATCACCTTGGTGAGCATATCTATAGGATTCTCTGCTCCTTTCACCTTCTGGATATTTAGGCTACCTTCTTCGATCTACTATCGGATGAAATGAAATTTCATCCTCATATGCTTGGACCTTGAGTGAAACTTGGGGTTCTCTACCAAATAAATGGCACTCTGACTATCACAGTATAGCACATGCATTCCTGTCTATGGCCCAATTCAGCTAGAATGTTCTCTAACCAAATCCTCTCCTTTGCTGCTTCTGCAACTGGCACATACTCTGCCTTAGTGGTTGAGAGAGCTACAATGCTTAGTAGCTTGGATCTCTAGCTCACGGCCGATGCCTCCCATGCTAAACACAGCTTGAGGTGCTCTTGAATTTGTCCACGTCTCCTCCCAAGTTTGCATCCCAATACCCCATCAACTCTCGCTTGATCCTCTATGATAACACAGATCCACTTGTGAAGTGTTCTTTAAGTACCTAACCACTTCACTGCAAGCCAATGTACTTGCTAACAACTCCCACTACATGGGCGATGTTTGGTGTCCAAACTTTTTGAAATTAATATTTAATAATATGTGTTCGATATGCTTTAAATTTCACTACAAGTGCATGGATTTAGATGTAATTAGTGTGCAAGTATGAGTTTGTCTATATGGATCTGTAAAGAATGTGCTTTTCATTTAGTTTGTATTTTTGCTTGATAATAATTTGTAACTTGATGTACTTAAGGGCATTGTTGGAATTTGGGCTATGAGTATAAAAGCCCAAATTTGCCCAAATTGAGTTGTAAGAAGAAGTTTTTGTTCCTTGCTTCTTCTCCTTTGTATCCACCACCTCCATAGTGAAACCCACCAAGAGAGCCATCCGTGGAGTACCCAAAGAAAACGGGAATCATGTAAATCGATTCGTGTTTGGATGTTTTGATTGAAACGCCTCCTTCTTCCACTCGAAAAGACGGATCCTAGCTCAAGGCGCGTCGGCGACGAACCCCCAAATCTGAGCATTTCTTCCTCAAATCTCTTCCAATTTCTTCTGGATTCATGGGGCTTTTGCTCTTGAATGTACAACAAGTGGTATCAGAGCTATTTTAGAAGTCAAGAAGCGGATTTGAATCCGTGAAGAGGGTTGGAAATTGCAAACCCTAGCCGCTGCTGCCGTTGGAACCCCTTGGATGCCAAAGCTTGTGTCTTCCATTTCACTTGTTGAAATGGGTTTGTAAGCCTCCTAAACTTTCTCCATATTGCTCTGAAGATTCTGGATTTTTTGGAGAATTTTTCTTGAAGGCCAGTTCGTGTTTTTGGGCCTTGGCATCCTTGCTGAAATCTGGGGTTTCTCTTGTCGGTCGAATTTTTTTGTTGCCAAGTGTTTGAGAGTTTTTTGAATACATGTTGAGAATCAGATCTTGTGCTAAATTTTGAACTTTTGGATGTGCTTGATGTTTGCCTAATCCATGTTCAACAAGCCCTAAATTAACCTTTTTTGGGTTGTTGAAAGTTGAGGCAAGTCGAATACATTTTTTGCTTTTTTGGGAAATTTCTGTAATTAGAAATTTGTGAAGGTGTGTTTGGAAATTTATGTGATTATTGTTGTTAAAAATCACATTTTTGAGATGGCAACTCCTAGTATGAAAATAGACAAGTTTGATGGTAGAAACAGTTTCAGTCTGTGGCAAATAAAAATGAGAGCACTTTTGAAACAATAGGGTATTTGGGCACCTTTAAATAAGGCTGCCACATTAGATAAAGACTCTACTGAATTTGAAATACAAAAGGAGAAGGCTCACTCCACCATCTTACTGTGCTTTCCAGATGAGGTAATCATAGAAGTTGTAGATGAAACAACGTCCTCTGGTCTTTGGCAGAAATTAGAGTCATTATACATGACTAAGTTTTTAACAAACAAGTTGTTAAAGCAAAAGTTGTTCTCATTAAAAATGAAGGAAGGTACACCACTTAAACAGCATTTAGATCAATTGAATTCCATTCTGATGGAACTCAAGAACACAGGTGTAACCATTGAAGATGAAGATGCAGCTCTCATCTTACTTTGCTCACTTCCTCTCAGTTATGAAAACTTTGTTCAGTCTTGTGTAGTTGGAAGAGATTCCATTACATTGGAAGAAGTGAGATCTAGCCTTCATTTGAGGGAGCTGAGACACATGGTGCAGCATGGTAGTAATGAGGCAAATGGTTCTGGCCTCACAACTCATCAGCAAGAGAACAGAAGTAGAAGCCAGAGAAAAGGGAGTAATAAGAACAGAAACAGGAGCAAATCTAAAAGCAAGTACTCAAAGGATACTTGCAATTACTGTAAGGAGAAGGGACACTGGAAAGCAAATTGTCTCAAGTTGAAGAACAAAGGAAATGCTGCAGTGGTAGAAATAGATTCTGCATCTGATGGTGACTTCTCTCTTATAGTTTGTTGTAGTGCCTATTCAGGTGATCAGTGAATCTTGGACTCAGGAGCATCCCACCATATGACTCCTTGCACGGAATACTTTGATACATATGAGCAGGTGGAGGATGGCCAAGTGACCTTGGCCAATGACAATGAATGATGTTGGCACTATCAAGTTCAGGATGCATGATGGCACGATTAGAGTTTTGGAAGATGTCTGGCACGTTCCAAAACTAAGTAAGAACTTGATTTCTCTTATGACCCTTGATTCTAAGGGTTACAGATATTCAAGTGGAGGGGGAAAGATTAGTATTGTGAAAGGGTCATTGGTTGTTCTGAACGGTGTCAAGTCTGGCCCCTTATACATTTTGTAGGGCACACCTATTTCTGGTTCAGCTGCAGCAGCTACATCAGGTCAGGAGCATCTGTCTGTTATATGGCACTCAAGAATGGGTCATTTGGGGCAGAAAGGGATGTAGAGACTGAGTAGTCTAGGCAGGTTTGAAGGCACAAGGTAGTTTGTATTGATATGTGCAAACATTGTGTATATGGCAAGCAGAAAAGGGTGTCTTTTGGCAAAGGTCAGCACAGTTCAAAGGGAGTATTAGATTATATACATGCTGATTGTTGGGGACCTGCACGACAGTCTTCTCATGGAGGATCAAGGTATTTCCTTTCTATTATTGATGACTACTCTCGCATGAATTGAGTTTTCTTCTTGAAACATAAGAGTGATGCTTTTGAGAGTTTTAAGCATTGGAAAGTTCAAGTAGAAAACCAAACTGATAGAAAGGTCAAATATTTGAGGACAGATAATGGTCTTAAGTTTTGCTCTCAAGAGTTTAACAACTTTTGTAAAGATACAGGAATTACCAAACATTATACTGTTAGACATACCCCTCAACAGAATGGAGTGGCAGAGAGATTGAACATGACACTCCTTGAAAAGGCTAGGTGCATGCTATCCAATGCAGGTTTGAACAAGAACTTTTGGGCAGAGGCGGTTAACACAGCTTCCTTTCTGGTTAATAGGTCTCCCTCTAGTGCCCTAGATGGTAAGATACCATTTGAATTGTGGATGAACAGGTCTGCAAATTACTCCAAACTCAAGATTTTTGGATGTTTAGCCTACTACCATGTGAACAATGGGAAGCTAGAGCCTCGAGCCAAGAAAGACATATTTGTTGGATATGCTACTGGAGTAAAAGGATATAGAATTTATGACATTGCATTAGTGTACCCGCTCTTTCATCCGGTTATCACCCGAAAGCCCATGGGTTTTCGCCTGCCCCACCAGCGGATGGACCGAGGTACAGAGAATTGAAAGGTGATTATGTGAACCCATCACCACGTGGGGTCGATGGCTCGTTGAATGGAGTCGCCACCTTATTTTTAAGTAGAAAACAAGGAAAACCGGATGGGGAAGTGTTCTTCCACCATCGAAACGATGAAACCACGAGAATGACGTAAAATTGTGTAACGGTATACAAAATGTGAGAGAACTAGATATGAGGTTCAGGGTACTGTTGGGGAAGGTGTTAGGCACCCCCAGACAGCCCGGGCAATCCCGGCCTCTCTTCGGCTCTAAAGATGGAAAACCACGACAGTTAGTCTAGCCACACATGTCCTCATCCTGGAAACTTTCCAGGGCATCGGGGGGAAGAACCATATCCCTTCTAGTGAAAACAAGTGGGGGTCGATTAATGCTAAGATTCGCATGGGGTCCGATGATAAATGGGAGAGAGAAAGACACAACGGTCACCCATACGGACCTCTCAGCCGAAGAGCTGAAGGTCAGGTGAGGTAGCCGGCTGGGCTGCTAGATAGCCGGCTAAAGGTACCGGCTGCTACGTCACATCCCCCCTCCCCAATCGGAGACAAGAATCCATGTTCCCCGCTTGGCCAGGGCCGGCACGGATGCATGCCAGTGGCCTCATCCCGAAAGCCTCTTCGAGGCAACGGGAGGGTAGCTTTGCTCCTCCCGAAAATTGGGAACCGTCGGGTCGTACATGCTCGTACGCCCAAGCGGCCGCCGCTGGCAAGGATGTATGCCGATGGCGTCATCCCGAAAGCTTTTCTGAGGCATCGGAAGGGTAGACTTACATCTCCCGGGAAAACGGAAACCGCCGAGTTGTACTTGTTCGTACACTAGAATGGCCGCCGCCGGCAAAGACGCATGTTGGTGGTGTCATCCCGGAAATCTTTCCGTGGCATTGGGAGCGTAGATTTACACCTCCCGGGAAAACGGGAACCGCCGGGTTGTACTTGTTCCTACACCCGAATGGTCGTCGCCGACAAGGGCGCATGCCAGTGGCAGCATCCCGGAAACCTTTCTGGGGCATCGGGAGGGTAGACTTACACCACCCGGGAAAACGGGAACCGCCGGTTTGTACTTGTTCGTACACCCGAGCGGCCGCTGCCAGCAAGGATGCATGCCGATGGCGTCATCCCGGAAACTTTTCTGGGGCATTGGGAGGGTAGACTTACATCTCCCGGGAAAATGGGAACCGTCAGGTGGTACTTGTTCGTACACCCAAACGGTCACCGTCGGCAAGGACGAATGTCGAAGGACTAAACCTGGAAATCTTTATGGGGCATCGGGAGGGTAGACTTACACCTCCCGGGAAAATGGGAACTGCCGGATTGTACTTGTTCGTACACCCGAATGGCCACCATCGGTAAGGGCGCGTGCTAGTGGCGTCATCCCGGAAACCTTTCTGGGGCATCGAGAGGGTAGGCTTACACCACCCAAGAAAACGGGAACCGTCGGGTTGTACTTGTTCGTACACCCAAACGGCCATCGCCGGCAAGGATGCATGCCGGTGGTGTCATCCCAGAAACCTTTTCGGGGCATTGTGAGGGTAGACTTACACCTCCCGGGAAAACGGAAATCGCTGGGTTGTAATTGTTTGTACACCCGAACGACTGCTGCCGGCAAAGATGCATGCCGGTGGCGTCATCCCGGAAACTTTTCTAGGGCATCGGGAGGGTAGACTTACATCTCCCGGGAAAATGGGAACCGCCGGGTTGTACTTGTTCATACACCTGAACGGCCACCGCCGGCAAGGATGCATGCTGGTGGCGTCATCTCGAAAATCTTTCCGGGGCATCGGGAGGGTAGACTTACACCTCTCGGGAAAATGGGAACCGCTGGGTTGTACTTGTTCGTACACCCGAACGACCGCCGCCGGTAAGGATGCATGCCAGTGGCGTCATCCCGGAAACCTTTCCAGGGAATCGGGAGGGTAGACTTACACCTCCCGAGAAAATGGGAACCGCCGGGTTGTACTTGTTCGTAAACCCGAGCGACTGCCGCCGGCAAGGATGCATGCCGGTGGTGTCATCTCGAAAAATTTTCCGGGGCATCGGGAGGGTAGACTTACATCTCCCGAGAAAACGGGAACCGTCGGGTTGTACTTGCTCGTACATCTGAACGGCCGCCGCCGGCATGGTCGAATGTTGGAGGCGTCATCCCGGAAATCTTTACAGGGCATCGGAAGTGTAGACTTACACTTCCCGGGAAAATGGGAACTGCTGGGTTGTACTTGTTTGTACACCTGAACGGCCGCCGCCAGCAAGGGCGCATGGTAGTGGCGTCATCCTGGAAACCTTTCCGGGGCATTGGGAGGGTAGGCTTACACCTCCCAGGAAAACCGGAACTGCCGGGTTGTACTTGTTCGTACACCCGAACGGCCATCGTTGGCATGGATGCATGCTGGTGGCGTCATCCCGGAAACCTTTCCGGGGCATCGTGAGGGTAGACTTACACCTCCAGGGAAAATGGAAACCACCGGGTTGTACTTGTTCGTACACCCGAACAGTCGCCGCCGACAAGGATGCATGCAGGTGGCGTCATCCTGTAATCCTTTTAGAGGCATCGAGAGGGTAGACTTACACCTCCCGGGAAAACAGAAACCGCCGAGTTGTACTTGTTCCTACACTCGAACGGCCGCCATTGGCAAGGATGCATGCCGGTGGTGTCATCCCGGAAACCTTTCCGGGGCATCGGGAGGGTAGATTTACACCTCCCTGGAAAATGGAAACTGCCAAGTTGTACTTGTTTGTACCCCTGAATGGCCACCACCGGCAAGGATGCATGCTGGTGGCGTCATTTCTGAAACCTTTCTGGGGCATCGGAGGGTAGACTTATACCTCCTGGGAAAATAGGCGGAAATCGGATAAAACATATAAAACCCGTTGCTAAACTATGAGTTTCCATGTAAAAGGACCCAACAGAAGGGTTGCGACCGAACGAACTTGACTGTGCCGGGTGGATTCACCTGGCCGGGAGGGAGGTTGCCAGTACCTTCGGACGTGTCTCCGAAGGAATGATACCCGGGTACGTCCTTCGACCTTTCCCTTGCATGGGAAACACCTAGCATGGTCGGGGCTCGAGAAAAATGTCGTTAAACCATACGTAAAACGGTGAGGTAGGAAGGGCTTATCTGTAGGGAGTCGTCGGCGGTGATCAGAAGTCCTCGCTCTGGTGCGGCGAATGGGCGTCGGGGCTCCGAGCGTCTCGTCTCCTTCAGAACCTCCAGCCGGCGTCTTCTCCATGGGGTGAAAGCGTGCCGAGCGTCTCTCGTGTCCGAATGATTATTTCTCTGAGAGGTGGAAGTGTCCCGTCATGGGAGGGGAAGGCCCCCTTTTTATAATGGGCTACCTTCCATCTTTGGGGGAATCCAAAGATGGAACCCGACGTATATCTCGGTTCAATCACGTGATCCGCGTGATTGATTGATTGCGAGATTTATGTGATTAAATCTCGTCGTATCTTTCTAATTGATTCGGCTTACCTTTCTGAGTAGTTAACCGGCTGCCACTACGTGGCAGGCAGATATTGGCTGGTTCTATCCGGCTACCACACAAAGGCGATTATGTCGATTCAAGTGTGGGTTTTGGGGGAGCCGGCTGCCGGGTTTTTCTACCGGTTTGCCGGCTGCAGGTCGCCTTAAAAATGGGGGTTGGACTTATACTTCCGGTTGCCTAACTAGAAGATGCCTTGACGGGGATGGACTTACACCCCTTGTTGTTCAACCGGAAGCTGCCTTAAAAATTGGGGTCAGACTTATACTTCCGGTCGCCTAACCAGAAGATGCCTTGACGTGGATGGACTTACACCCCCAGTTGTTCAACCAGAAGCCACCTTAAAAATGGGGGTCAGACTTATACTTTCGATCGCCTAACTAGAAGATGCCTTGATGAGGATGGACTTACACCCCCGGTTGTTCAACTGGAAGCCGCCTTAAAAATGGGGGTTGGTCTTATACTTCCGGTTGCCTAACCAGAAGATGCCTTAACGGGGATGGACTTACACTCTCGGTTGTTCAATCAGAAGCCGCCTTAAAAATGGGGGTTGGACTTATACTTCTGGTCGCCTAACCAGAAGATGCCTTGATGGGATGGACTTACACTCCCGGTTGTTCAATCAGAGGCCGCCTTAAAAATGGGGGTCAGACTTATACTTCCGGTTGCCTAACCAGAAGATGCCTTGATGGGGATGGACTTACACCCCCGGTTGTTCAACCGGAAGCCGCCTTAAAAATGGGGGTCGGACTTATACTTCCGGTCTCCTAACCAAAAGATGCCTTGACAGGGATGGACTTACACCCCTGGTTGTTCAACCACATGTCGCCTTAAAAATGGGGGTTGGACTTATACTTCTAGTCGCCTAACCAGAAGATGCCTTGATGGGGATGGACTTACACTCCCAGTTGTTCAACTGGAAGCTGCCTTAAGAAGGAGAGGCCGGACTTACACCTCCGGTTTTCTAACCGGAGGTTGCCTTAAAATTACTGGCTGGTCGGGTGGTTGAGATGTTGGAGCGGATGGAGGCTTGAGAGGCCGATTAGGAGCATTGGAGGGCCGAGCGTTGGAAGGTCGGGTGCCAGAGGGATAGTGACGTGGACTGTCCTTATGTACCCTACGCTTCTTCCTTATCTTTGTGCGATGCGGCGTTTTAGTCGGATCGTAGGTAGCGACTTCCGACACTTCGAGTCGGGTATTGTGTGGCTGCAACTCCTTCGCTCTGCGGGTGTTTGCTCTATCTGTGTGGCTGCAACTCTTTCGCACGTGCAACTCCTTATCTTTTAGGAGCGGCTACCGGCTGATTTACCTGGCAACCGTCCGTTTCTCCGTGTGACATCTCGTCTGGTGCGAGTTGTGGTACTGGTGCCCAGCTGTCTGAGCTGGGTGGTGGGCTTAGGCAAGCCTCCGTCGTTCCTGCACGGAATGGTTAGTGTTCTGGCGTGGGATGTGTCAAGGTGCTGACCATCCCTCGGTAGCCGTGACTGGTGGGCGACGACTGGCTGATTTACTCGGCAGCCCACTGTTTTTCCACGTGACATCTCATCTCGTGTGGGTTGTGGTCCGTTGTGTGGCCGGGTCTCTTAAGCGGCAGCCGGTTGAACTATCTGACTGGCTTGTTTACCTGCACACTTGTTGGTACGTTAGTCTCTGAAGGTGAGGAAGGAGTGTTGTTCCCTCTCCCCTTATCCGTGAACATATGTGATGAGTTGTGTGAAGAGGTTGAGACACTCTCTTATGACTCTCTTTCCTGTGTTTCGGCATGTTGATTCTGTAGAGGGGTTTTCAAGCAGTTGCCTACGATGGAGTTCGTCCAAGGTAGCTGTTCCGACCCAATCATGCTATTTGGACCTGCAGGGGAATGAAAGGTGTCTCACCTCACATCAAAATACAACTGCTAGACATTCACGCAGGTGCGCTTGGAAACGTGGTTCCCTTGTCCAGCGGAAGCGACCCTCAGGCGACAAAGACAGGTCAAGAGGAGAGATTCGAGAGCTGTCCTTTTGCCTATAGTTATGCTGATTCTTCCTCGCAAGTTCACTCTAGGGGTGTGGAGATGACGGATAGAACTATGCGGGTTCCGAAAACGTGGGCATCGGAACTCGGGGGTGGAAGTGACTTTCAGTGGGATGCCAAGCCCAATTCTATTGAGGATGCAGCTGCCGGTAGGTCTTTCGTAAGGGATGCTAAGCCCTGTGTTGACGACTTAGTTTGGATGTCAAGCCCTAGGACAATAGAAAAAGGGAGAAGTGGGTGTCGGCAAATGGGTTCTGACACCCGGTTGTGTTGGCGGACTTTGATGGGTTGCCAAGCCCTAAAAGAAGGGAATACTTGGTCAATCGCGACAAGCCAGGTATTAGATTGCCAACAGACGGTGGAATCCTAAGATCTACCCATCCCTTACATAGGAGTCTGTATGCTTTTAGGACTCAGCAACACGTAAATTTTCTTTTTCTTTTCTCTTTATCTCTTTTTCTTTTTTTCTTTCTTTTTTTCTTTTTTTTGTTTTTCTTTTTCCTTTCTTTATTTTTTTTTCTATTGAAGAAGGATTCTAGCCACTGACTTTTCTTCTTCTCTTTTTTTTTTGTTCTTTTTTTAATACAAAATAGAAGATAAGAAAACTGAATAAAAGAATGCTACTAGCCCTCCCCATGTGCTGTTGGCAAGCAAAATAACCCGACGTTGTTGCGGCTGGGTCCAAGAGGGAATACCTTACCTAGAGGGAGCCGAAGGTTGTGATCTCCCTTATTGTTGGGTGGCACTCGGGCTAGGTAAAAATGGGAGGTTGGATACTCATTCGAGGGGAGAAGTGATCTCCCGTCGGTATCTCGTAACCACTCAGAATCAGCAAAGACCATGGGGATAGGGAGGAACCTGGATTACTCACCCTGTTCCATCTTTGTGCCATCGGAGTTAAACAAGATGGGCGCTCGAGTTTTCAATGTAGAAATCTGGATGTAGTTGGTGTCACTCCTAGGGTCGGTAGTTTGTCCCAGAGGTTTGGATAGCACTTCTTGAGTCGGATGTGCCGCCTGCTGTTGCAAACTGTTCTCATCGCCAGTTGTGTACGTGGCTGCCGGGCATGTTGGAGGTGGCAGCCGATGGTGGGCCGGTTGGACGGTGGAGCGTGTAAGTATTGGGCAACAAGCTGTGGATGACGGCCAGGTCATTTTCCAGCTTCTAGGTGTTTCTTCCGGTGGATGGTGAGCTGGTTGTTTTGTGGTTCTGAGACTGAGGGGATGCAGGCACGTTCTGATGGATTGTGACCCAGGACACACGAACATGTGGGCTGAAGTTTTGGCTAGTTTTGTCGACCCTCTTCCTTTCCAATATGGATGAGGTAGGATGACTAAAGAGTGGGACCTGCTTATCATGTGTGCATCGTGTGTGCATCATGCGACGTGTGAGTCATAAGAGGGAACTCACCGAGGAAAGGAGCATACCTGTCTAGACCCGACCTCTCGGTCAGTCGGCGGAGATTCGGACGGAGACGTCGGTCGCCGGCTTGTCTGAAGGCAGCGGCTGCGAAGAGCCCCGGTTGGGTACATGACGTGCTTATCACGTTCAGCCACAGGGAGCTGGCCTCTTGGTCAGCTGGCAGGGTGTCGGTCTGAGACACCAATGGCCGGCCTGTCTGAAGGCGACGGCCATGATAAGCCCCGGTTGGGTACATGACATGCTTGTCACGTACAGCGACGGGGAGCTGGCTTCTCGGTCAGCTGGCGGGTTGTCGGTTTGAGACCCCGGTGGCCAGCTTGTCTGAAGGCGGCAGCCGTGATGAGCCCCGGTCGGGTATGTGATGTGCTTGTCACATACGGCCACAGGGAGCTGGCCTCTCGGTCAGCTGGCGAGGTGTCGGTTTGAGACACCGGTGGGCGGCCTATCTGAAGCCCTCGTTAAGTTGATCTTTTGTGACCATGGGGAGCTGGCCCATTGTGTCTCACCCTTGGCGACTGTTGAGTGTACGAAACAGGACAGAGGGACAGAATGCCCCTAGTTCTGACCCAAGGTGTAGGTCTTTTGGAGGAGATAGTGGGTTTCTTGGTGGAAGTGCCGGTGGCCGGTTGGGTAGTACACGAAAGCTGAGTGAAATCCCTAGAAGAAGAAGTTGGTTGGTCAGGGCCGTGGGGAGCCAGTCCGAGAAGCTGGCAGCCGGCCTGTCTAAAGGTGACAACCGCGTTAATCCCTGGTTGAGTTCGTCCTTCATGGCCTTGGGGGAGCTGGTCTAAGAAGCCGGTGGTCGGCCCGTTTGAAGGCGGTGGCCGCTATGATCCCCGTTCGAGTTCATCTTTCATGACCGTGGGGAGCTGGCCCCTCGGTCAGCTTGTGGGGAGCTAGCCCACTGAGTTTCACCATCGACGACTACCGAGTGCACGAAATGGGACGGAGGGGCAGAATGCCCCTAGTTCTGCCCCGAGGTACAGTTCTTCTGGAGATGTGGGCGGGTTTCCGGTTGGAAGTGCCGACGGCCGGTTGGATAGTACATGGAAGCCAAGTAAGCCCCTAGAAGAAGAGTTGGTTGTTCAAGGCCATGGGGAACAGGTCTGAGAAGCCGGTAGCCAGCCTATCTAAAGGCGGCAGTCGCGATGATCCCCGGTTGAGTTCTTCCTTCATGGCCTTGGAGAGCCGGTATGAGAAGCCGGCGGCTGGTTGGCTGGAAGGTGGCGGCCGCTATCATCCCTGGTCGAGTTGGTCTTTCATGACCATGGGGAGTTGGTATGAGAAACCGACGGTCGGCCTATCTAAAGGCGGCGACTGTGATGATCCCCGATCTTTTTTGTCTTTCATGGCCCTAGGGAGTTGGTCTCTCGGTCAGTTGGCAAGGTGTCAGTCTGAGACATCGGTGGCCGGCCTGTATGAAGGTGGCGGCCGTGATGAACCCCAGTCGGGTACGTGACATGCTTGTCACGTATGGGGAGCTAGCCTCTCGGTCGGTTGGCAGGGTGTCAGTCTGAGACACCGGTGGCCGGCCTGTCTAAAAGCAATGGTCGTGAGGAGCCTCGGTCGGGTATGCGACGTGCTTGTCATGTACAACGACGAGGAGCTGGCCTCTCAGTCTGCTGTTAGGGCGTCAGTCAGAGACACCGGTGGCCGGCCTGTTTGAAGGCGGCGGTTGTGATGAGCCTCGGTCGGGTACGCGATGTGCTTGTCACGTACAGTGATGGGGAGCTAGCCTCTCGGTCAGCTGGTAGGGCGTCGGTCTGAGACACTAGTGGCCGGCCTGTCTGAAGGTAGCGGCCGTGATGAGCCCCGGTCGGGTACGCGACGTGCTTGTCACGTATAGCGATGGGCGTTGGCCTCTCGGTCAGCTGGTAGGGTGTCGATCTGAGGCACCGATGGCTGGCCTGTCTGAAGGCAGTGGTTGTGCGGAGTTGGCCTCTCGGTCAGCTGGTGGGGTGTCGGTCTGAGACACCGGTGGCTGGCTTGTCTGAAGGTGGTGGTGGTGATGAGCTTCGGTCGGGTACGCGGCGTGCTTGTCACGTACAGTGATGGGGATTTGGCCTCTCGGTCAGCTGGTAGGGCATCAGTCTGAGACACCGATGGCCGGCCTGTTTGAAGGCGGTGGCCGTGATGAATCCCGGTTGGGTTCTTTTATGTGTAGAACGTCTTCAATTGTGACAAATTGACCATACCGAACTCTTCAAGTTCTTGATCTTGCAGGTGGGGATCATTAAGGTCTTCTTCGGCTTGCTGACCCTCAAGTTGAAGGGGTGCTGGATGATGGACCTGGTGGGAGCGGCATCCGTGGTCTGCTGGCTGGGTATCGGGTAGGTGTGTCGGTTGTCGGTTCAAGATGGTGGTGAACCCCGGGAATGCTCTGGAGGAGATGGCGATGGACTTGTCGTACCCGTCTGCTTGAGGTGTCATGCCATCGGGCTCCGTCTGCTGCTCTGGCCGCCAAGCTTATGAGGGGGAGGGCAGAAATGCCCCTAGTTCTGCCACTGTTGTAGGGACCGGTGGCCGTGTCAATTGGAGGGTGAAACCTGGTGAAGTCTCAGATGATGATGCAGCGGACTGGTCATGTTCGCCTGTTCGAGTGACCGTGGCAGAGGAGGGGCAGAATGCGCCTAGTTTTGCCCCATGAAGTTCGCCAGTATTCTGCTTGTTGAAGATGTTGCCCAGACTGAGCAGGCTGGTTGTCCCGACTCTATGATGTGGCCGCCATGGTGACTGCCATGCCTTTCTCTACCCTTTTCTCGCCGTATCCTGCGTGAATCGTCGTACTGCTAGATTCTTGCTTGCTTTACCGGAAGGAATAAGACTATTCCTCCCGATGCCTTGGTGAATACTCCAGGATGAGGCCACTAGCACGAATCCTTGTCGACTCAGGCCGGGCCGACTAATACCGTGTTCCCCTTTTAGAGCCGGAGAGAGGTCGGGATTACCTAGGCTATCTAGGGGTGCCTAACACCTTCCCCAATAGTACCTTGAGTCTCGTATCCAGTTTCTCTCATTTTCATAAAAGTCCTTAAGTTTGATGCTGTTTTATGACATTGTTTCGTATTTCCACGTTTTTATCACTTTGATGGTAGAAGGATCTTTCCCCATTCCGTTTTCCTTATTTTCGACATAAAAATAAGGTGGCGACTCCGAATAACGAGCCATCCACCCCATGTGGCAATGCGCTCCTACATTTACCTTTCAATTCTCTGTACCTTGGCCCATCCGCTGGGTTTGCTGGTGGAACCCTATGGGATTCTGGGTGATAGCTAGATGAAAGAGAGGGTACAGATTTTTGGTGACTCTGCTGTGGAGACTCATTGTATTTTATCGATTAAGCGACTCAGACTCTCACTCATATGACTCTTTTATAGTCGGCCTTTTATTTGCCATTGTGATTTCAAGGGCTTGACAACCCAATGAAGTCGTCACTAAGGGCTTGACAACCCTACGAAGTCATCAACATAGGGCTTGACAACCCAACGAAGTCGTCACTACCGGGCTTGGCATCCCACGCGCAAGTGTGCCGGCAGTTGCGTCCTCAGTAGCCACCGACTTGGCAATCACACCAAGTCTTTCACCCAGCACAGGCCTGAGCTGTAGCCATCAGCAGCCAACAACGTTCAGCATAGGTGTCGCATAGTGAATAGGTCGGCTAGCCAGCTGCATCTCAGTGGCATCCTCTACAAATAGAACACTGGCCAACATTGCGAGGAAGAACTAGGGGCATTCTGCCCCTCCCCCACCACACACACCCGGATAGGCGAACGTGACCAACCCATTGCTTCCTCATTCGGGACTCTATCTAGGTTCTGCCTCCTTGCAAGCAAGTAGCCGACCTATTCACCTAGCATTCTGCCCACAACTCCAGAAGACCAACACCTCAGGGTAGAACTAGGGGCATTCTGTCCCTCCCCCTCTTCATGTGCTCTGCAGCCAGAGCAGCTGGCGAAGCTCAAGGGGCCTTGTGCCTCAAATAGGTGTACGTGACAAGCACGTCGTGTACTCAACCAGAACACACTTCAGTGTCCTCCTGACAGGCTGGCAGTCGACGTATCCAACCGGCCCTCTGCTAGTTGACCAAGAGGCCAGCCCCCTAACAGGTACGCTTCCCTTCCCTAGACAATTCCCTTCCTAAGACTCACACGTCGCACCTCACACGCACGATAGGCTGGTCCATCCTTTGGCTCTCCCTATCGTGTTGGTGCTAGAAAGGAAAGGGGTCGACAAGGCTAGCAACAGCATCACCCCCGAGAGTCAACAAGGGTTCTAGGTCTCCATCCACTAGACAATACTCTTGCACTCTCCTTCACAACGTCGCAGGCTTCCGATTCTCTATCTGCCAGAAGTCACCCTCTAAAACTGGGATGTCGGCAAACAACCCAACTCCCATCTGCAACTTGTTGCCATACACCCAGACCGACTCCACCACCCTATCAGCCCTTAGCCGACATCTACATCATCTGAATCTATAAGCCACATCCACGAGTGGCGGTGAGAATAGTTTGCAGCAGCAGGTGGCACATCTGGCTCAAGAAGTGCTATCCAGACTTTAGGGATGAATCACCGACCCTAGGAGTGTTACCACGTACAACCGGGTTACCACGCTAAAAAATTGAGCACCCAAACTTTTTAACTCCGACGGCGTCAAGACGAAATAGAGTGAGTAATCCAGGTTTGTCCCTATCTCCATGGTTCTTGTTGATTTCGAGCATTTACAAAATACCAGCGAGAGATCACTTCTCCCTCAAGTGAGCATCCAAGTTCCCTCTTTTACTTAACCTGAGTGCCACTCGACAATGAGGGAGACCTCCAACCATAGGCTCCCTTTAGGTAAGGTATCCCCCTTGGACCCTATCGTAACACCATCAAGTTATTCAGCTTGCCAACAGCACGTGGGGAGGGCTAATAATATTCTTTTATTCAGTTTTTATTTGCATCTTCCATTTTGTAAAGAAAAAAAAGCGAAGGGAAGAAAACAAAAAAAAAAAATAGAGAAAGAAAGTGAAGAAGAAGAAAAGTCAATGGCTCGCACTCTTCTTTAACAAAGAAAAAGAGAAAAAAAAGAGAAAAAGAAAAAGAAAAGAAAAGTTACTTGTTGTTGAGTCCTGAAAAACTTACAGACTCCTGTGTAGTGGAAGGGTAGATTTTAGGATTCCACCGTCTGTTGGCAATCCTATACGCGGCTTGTTGTGATTGACCAAGTATCCCCTCTCTTCAGGGCTTGGCAAACCATCAAAGTCCGCCATCACAACCAAGTGCTGGAACCCATTTGCCGACACCCACACCTCCCATTTTCTCTTGTCCTAGGGCTTGACATCCCAACTAAGTCGTCAAAAGAGGGCTTGGCATCCCACACACAAGACCTGTCGGCAGCTGCACTCTCAGCAGCACTGGGCTTGGCATCTTGCTAAAAGTTGATTCCACCCCTGGGTTTCGATGCCCACGTTTCTGAAACCCACACTATTCTATCCTCTTATCTCTCCACCTCTGTATGAACTTGTGAGGATGAATTAGCTTAGCCATGGGCAGAGGGACAACTTCAGGATCTCTCCTTTGAACCTATGTTTGCCACCTTAGGGTCACTTTCGTTGGATCATAAGACATCACGTATCGACTTCTCCTATACAAAATCTGACGATTTCTTTGCTGTGAGGTGAGCCACCTTTCATTCCTCAATGAGTTTGGATAGCACGATCGAGCGGGAACAGCCACCTTGCATGGATTCTATCACTGGTACCTGCTTCAAATCCCTGTCACCTCCTACATGCCTTGATTTCAGCCCATCCAACCTTGGGGAACAGACTTGGCATCCACTACCTGTATAGCAACAATGGGGCGGAATACAGGAGGATGGGTCATGATAGAACATCTCAACACCTTCACACGCTTTATTACTCATACTCATAGACATGGGGAGGAGACGACACTTCCTACCCACCTAGGGGGACTAATATTTGAACAAAGTGTGCAGGTAAATTAGCGAGTCGGGTCAATCAGCCAGTAGCCGCTTGCAAGAGACGGCTACCAATAGAAAGCCGGCACCTCAGTGGCATCCAAAATCAAGACGCTAACCGTTCCTCACCAAACCGAAGCAGGTATTGCCACATACCACCTAGCTCAGGAAGCAGGCTGCAAATATAGTGACCCGGCTAAAACGCCGCATCACACGAAGGTAAGACTGACGGACAGAGGGGAATAGCATGCTGTTCGGTCCCATCAGTCGATGGCCCCCATAGTGACCCAGCCTACGCCAGTAGCTGGCAACCCTACCGCGTCACGACTACCCACTCTGTCTCACCCTTTCACACTTAGTATCGCACGCATATCATTCGAACATTCATAAATGCGTTGTACGCAAGGAAATCAATTTTTTAAAAAAATGGGATTGCATTAGGAATAAATTTTTTGCAATTATAGAGAAAAAAAGAAGTGCAGGGGTACAATGGTTTAGTTGGGATCATTGTCCCTTTGATGCTTGGCTCTCTGACGCTCAGCCCTTCGGCACTCACGGTTGGCCTCCCGAGCCTCCATCCGCTCCAGCAGCCCGACCAATCGGTCCTTGTGGGTCATCACCCGTAGAAGAACATCGTCACCGACATTCAATCGGTCCTTTGCTATCTGTAAGCGCTAAAATTGTGCTTCTTTTTATACTATTATTCATGCCTTTTAGAGATTAAATGATAACAAATGCATGATCATAACCAAGATTTTATTATTTTAGCATTTGAGTGATTATGCATAAAAATATAATTAAATAATCCAAAATGCACAATTTTACCATATTATATGATTTAATGCTTATGGAAATGAATCCAACCTTCTTGAGATGAACTTTATTTACTTTTGTAGCTTCTTTGAATGTTTTGATGTGTTTGTTT